>WAAD01041214.1:13023-24666 GCA_013389945.1 Fregata magnificens | reverse complement strand
AGGGGCGCCGCGCCCGAGCCCCGGCAGGGCCGCGGCGGGCTGTTAGCGGCTCCCGGTGGTGATCGCCCTGCTAACCCAGGACCCCTTTCCTGTCTGTGCAGGGTTGCCCCATCTTGCTGAAGGAAAGCTGCAGTATGCCCAGTTCTCCTTCAAAGCGGCTGAGAGGTAAGTTCAAAGGCACAAGTGCCACAGAAACGCAGAGTGACTGGCCAGTGGCGCTGTGTCAGGGGAAGCATTCAACACGGGAAGCGCCAGGCGATGCCATCCCACGGGAGTCCTTAGCCGCCATCCCACGGGAGTCCTTAGCCACCTGCCTAGGAAAGGAAGGGAGAAGTGCACACCGCAGTTTCCCTACAGCACCACTGCAACGGAGTTCAGCCCTAATGCATGTCGCTCTAAATTGAGTCTGTTATCCAGTACACATCACTCTTTAGATCAAGATCATCATCCAGTAGCTGGCAGGTGGTCAGCCAAGTCATCTAGGCCACCAGGACAGTGTGTGACAGGCAAAGTGTATAAAAGGCGTAAGTGGAGCTGGAGGAGTTGCTCCTTTTTATGTAGTTACTCAAGATCAGGATCTAGGTCCCAAGAGGGCATAGAGGTAAGATTGTCCTGACTACTACATACCTTTCTCTAGAAAGAAATCTTAATTATAGTTATTTGTATGCAATTGTGGGAAGTGCACTTAGTGTTTTGTTTCTGTTTATTGTAATGCTTATTCATCTTGTACTTAGAATAGACACTACATACACATAGTCCTTCATTTACCTGGTGGTTAATCGTAAGAGATTCTGACCAGTAAGATACAATTTATGAAGGATCCACCTACGATATTATGCACCAGTTACTTGAGATTATTTAAAATAACTTCCTACTTTTTTTATGATAAACATGTTAGCAGTTCAGGGACCATTAAAATGCAACCAATTTTTTCCCTGTAACCTGGTGCTCTAGATGAAACAACAGCCACTGTTCTATTTGTCTGTAAACCAGCATGAAGTGCAGGCAGCAGAAAACAGGTGGGTAATAATTTACCATGCTTGCCTGCTTCAAATGAAAAGCACCTCAAGCCACTTAAGGAATCTAGTAAATAACCTATCTTCGGCAAAATTGGGCTTGTTTTTCCTTGTTTGCCCAGAACACATCAGGAGCAGCTTTAAGAATTTAATCCTCACAGCATTCTTCAGCTGACACTCCCAGTGTAGGTCTACTTTATTTCACCTCTGTTAAGCACATTTCTTTCAGGACAGGTATATATTTAAATCCCTGTTTCCATGGGAACCAAGTACATTTATAAAATACACAATCCTTTATCTCTTCCATTTAGTGGACTGTTTGGATTTGAGCTATTCAGGAAAGGAACAATCTCTTTTCACAAACAAGTGGGAAAAGAACAAGGGAAACCATTTTAACAAAACAGCGTATGTCTGAAGAATCTGTTAAATGCGTTGCATGTTTATATGTTAACAAGAATATCTGGAATGACTTTTTTAAAGCATGGAATGGAACCATTGTGATCATCTAATTTCACTCCCTATATTTAAGGAAATCCCTTGACTTGTTACTGTAGCTAGAGACAGCACATTTAGGAAAGCTGCTAAAATCCCATGCAGAGTCAAGGCAACTTCTCACTATTAGAAAATTCAACTTTAGTGAAGTTGGGAGACAAGCTTTTGCTCCTCTCTTTTGTAATATCCTTGCAATTTCTGCTAAGACATGATACCGGACAGAATTCTAGTCTGGAGGGACTTGGCTCTCAACTACATGGTTGTGCTAACTGAGTGCTATCAATAGAGCCGAAACAAAACTTTTTTTTCCCCAGAGTAATTTATTGTTGGTGACATAGGTCACTAAAGCATTGCTGCTTCTCTGTGCTATCTGTCCTGGTTGGAACATTATTTCCCACTTAAATAATATGAAGCATTACTTTTGATGTTCTATTTCAGCCAATACAGTTAAATAAAATTTAAAAAAACTTTCCCACAGTTTGTTGTAAGCAACAAGATCTGGTCAGCTTTGAACCATAGGTCAAAGTATAACAAACCAACAGGATACTGCAGTGATCCCAGTCTAAATTATGTACTAAAAATACTTTTCCTGTTACACTACCTTGTGACTGCAGTAATTAAAATGCAGATAGTCAAAGTTAGCTGTTGAGTAAACCTTCCAAGTGCACAGGGAGCAGAGCAAGTTCAGTTCATTTCAGGAAGAGCCATGTGTTTGGTTAGCTGCTCAAGTGAGAGTCACTACTCAGTGAGTCATGTTAGTGCTCCACCCACTGTAGTCCAAACATCAAGATTTCACAAAACCTTACAAGTGAGTTGCCACCAGGATCTCTAGTTCTGTTTTGTGGAACCACACTAAAAACAGAAGCTTCACCCTTCCTCAGAGCACAGTAGGAGAACAGCAGGTTGTTCTGCTAGAGCGCTTAAAAGAGCAGCATGTCCAATGTTTTTCACCATCAACTTTTTAATCCTTAGGATTAAAACCATGCATTTCAGATACAGAGGGCATATGCCCACAGGTTCACAAAATCACACACCAATACACTACTTCCTCTTTGCAGCAGACTTAAGTGTTCTGCCAAGAAACTTAAATGGCTCAACTAACGAGGCAAACTCAGTGACCTTCATCCCCGTATATGGAAATAATCACCAAGTGAAATTGTAATTCTGGCAGCAAGGATTTTTTCTAAGTATCAAATTGCAGATAGCAAAATAAAAAGTTTGTTATTCTCAACAATATAGAACAATTAGTCTTATCTCCACTTTCCAAGGCTTACAACCAAACACATGGCTTACCAAAGATCAGTCACTGGACATACTGGCTCAGTTTGACACAATGTATGTTCTAAATGAGGAATTAAGTATAAACTACTTGGATGTCCACAGAAGGCTTGATAAGAACCCATAATTAGTTAAACTACAGAAGACAGGAATTAGCGTGAGCAAGGATAAAGAACTTGTAAGAAAGAACAAAGGCTGTGTTGAAAAGGGAATTTGTAGAATTCTGTAAAGCTGGTCTGGGATCAATTCCAAGTTTTTTCTTAACTGAGCAGAGCATAAAAGTTAGGAATAAGCTAATGATACCTGCTGACAAAACTGTGAGGTGTCACCAATACTGAGAATAATCCAAATCAGGAGAAATATGTGGATCTAGATTTTTTTTTTAATTAAAAAGTGTCATAATGCCAGGTCATGCATTTAGATTAATCATTTTCTTGGCAAATTGGAGTTCAGCTGCAAATGACAGCAGGGGCAAGAGATTGGGGTGCTCAATCACACTACATGACAGACACCAAAAGGCAAACAAGGAATTTATAACAGGAAAGTATTGATGTATTCTTATATTCATTGATTTATATACTGATATGGGTATGGTCTTTACCAACTCACATTCAAGAAAGACCGAAATTAAGTTTTAAGTGGGCAGCTAAGTGATCAAAGCATAGACAGTGCGTCTGAAGAAAGGAGATAAAGCTTAGTATGGTTAGTAAAATGAAGGCTACAGTGTGATGGCTACCTATAACAGATTATGTATAAATACCAGGAAGAGCATGAAATAAGAACTTTAGTAAGGACAAAGGAATTATATTTAGGTGTATTTAAAATAGAATTTAAGATATGGTTGGTCAAGGTGGGAAATAACTGAATTTGTGATTCAGGAAACCCCTTCTAAGGTAAAGTTGGTGGACACAGGGAACCAGAGATGATGGCAACAATGAAGTTAAACACACCAAATTAGCAGCACAAACTTCTTTACCCAGAGAAACACATAGTATTAACCCTTTTCTTCAGTCATATGAATTTAGAATGTCAAACTTCAATTGCTTTTTAGCTTAACCAGCAAACTAACAGTAACACAATACAGTCTGCAACGACTCTCTTTAGATCTTATTCTAATCCTAGTCACCACCACCACCAGAACTGTTCTGTGCAGCATTGATCCTAGGTACCTGATAGCAGTCATAGGAAGCCTGACTGCTGTGTACTGCCTATCCGCTAATATCTCTTGAAGAATCATCTAAATGTTATCTGCAAGCCTTGCAGCACAACAGAGCACAGGGAAACTAATTACCACCAGGTATCTGCAATTTCCATTGTGGTATACCACCTTTCTACTGCTGAGACTGATCAATTAAGAAATACTGAAGCATTACCAGCTCCCTTCTGCAATTTTAAGAAGGTTTCATCCTGCAGGTATTGATTTTGATGAGTAACACAGAGTACTTCCACGTGCTTGTGGGTTTCACATGTACTTGCTCAAAGATGGGAACAAGCACAGTATTACTACGTTAGGAAGATGTCAGAACAAAGCATAACGTCTGCATGCTAACTGAACTGCAGGTTGTCAGAGGTCACCATGTTCACTGAAAAAACAACCAAGGTTTCATTGCCTCTGTACTGCCAAGAGATGCTTTGCTGAAACTCTGTTCCTTTGTTGAGGCTGACTGAGATTACCTGTCTGAGAAGGGTCCAAGGCAGCAAGGTGGACTGATTTTATACATTCCTCCAACTTTTCTAAGTACACAGTATACCCAGAGGGAACAAGAGAATCAATTGTAACAGTAAACTCTGTTCTAAGTATTGTTGTGTATATTGAGGAAAAGAAGTTTCCAAGGAGAACTTAATGCTGAGGTAAAAACACAAAATCAGCTCAACAAAGCCAGGATACCCAAAAAAAAAAAAAAAAAAAATCTTATCATTTGAGCGATTAAATACTTGAGTGCTAGGAGCTGGTAACAGAGCCATTTAAGCAAGGTATTTTAAAGCCTAATACTTACTGGGAAAACATGCACATTGCCAGAAATAAACATGTAATACAGTAATGTCCAGTAAAGTTGTACTAATTCAGAGAAGCCATCTAAGAAAAGGCTGAATGTGTCACAGAGGATAGAAAAGTTTTTTTATTATATTAGTGAGGGCACTAATATGACTAAATATAATATACAGTGTATACAGAAGCATACCCAGAGAACTATCTATCTTGACTATTTAAAGCTGGACTTTGTCAAAGTTATTTGGAGCAACACATCCTAAACAAACAAACAAAAGAAAAAAGTCCCCTAATAAATCCAAGAAGTGTGTAGTTTACAAATCAATAGCAAGTTAAAGCTTGAAATCCTTGGTGATGCTTTCTGACTCCCAAGCTTTTTGCAGCAGATTTTCTATTGAATGTCATGTTTTTACATTTCCGTAAAGTGGAACAATTCGAATAAAATACCTTTAGGAATTCCTGTCTAGATTTTCAAACTCCAGAGAAGGAATGCCTCAGTCTCCTAGGTAATAATACAGCCCAGGCTTTACAATTAAGCAAAATGACACATTACATTTGTGTTTGCAGTATTGTCCTTCATAAGAGTGGCCACTGAAATCAGACATTCAAAATTCCAGAGTCAAAGTAAGGTTCACAACGTGCCGTTCACCCAGTAAAAAGGGACAGAATGGATGGGATCAGATACAGAGTTTTTAAAAGGGCAACTATTTTTTTCCTACTCCAATCCCAAGCGTTTCTCACTGTGCTGTCTGGCACACAATGGAATCTATGGATTGTGGGCTTTTCTGAGACCTCTACTTTACAGTGAATTTTTCCACCTAGGAAGACATAACCTCGGTCCCTTATGACATATTATTATTAGTCTTCAGGTACTTGTAAGGACTGGCAAATTCCACAGTACCTTTTCTGTATCAATGATCACACATCAATCTTTCTTCTGAGAACTTTGCCTTTTGTGCATAGCAGCTTATTAAATAGCATAGCTATTCAACTTGCAGAGCATTTAAAATCTTTCTCCTTACTTTTTATCAGTTTTTTTCTAACAGGAAATGGCAAGAGTTTACTGCAGAGGAGAGATCAGGGAAAGAACATTATGCTTACCCCTCCTGCAACTTTTTTGCAGTAATTGAGAGACTTAGCCAGCTTTGCTGCTTGCTCTTCTCCCCCACCTATTTCAAGGCTTACTTTAAAAAACACCTGACCTTAGGATTTGTGAAATAGTTAAATGGCCGGTTGTGAATATTAAGTTTAAAGAAGAGAAGGGAAAACAAAACATTTTTATTCAGACTAACAAAAAACAAGAGCCAAGTTTTAACACTTAATGCTCACAAATAACATTTTCAAAGAGATTAGAATCTTTGCTATACCTTCAGTTTTCATGTACTGTGTCCTTGCAGTTAGAACTTAGAATCTAACATTGAGTCACTGGGGGAATTCTCCAGATTGCAACAACCAGTACAGGATCTACAGATTTGTAACCTGAGTCCCATTCTTGGATTTATCTGGCAAATTAGCACAAAAATTGTTTTGGGGAACACTGGCTTTGCAGGTTTCTCTAACATTTCAAATTCATTTACCAAAACAGATATGAGGCATCAGAAATAGTCATTAGTGATTAGGTGGGAACAGTTATGTTGTAGAAGAGGGACACTTTTACTCTATTCGGCAAAACCTCCTCAGTACAGCTGAACAGACTTCTAAAGGTACTGTTATTAGCTGAGACTGTAAAAAGTTACATCTCAGACTGGTATTGGCTTGCTTTCAGCTAGAACTCATTTAAGGTGAAATAGGTTTGGGGGAGAAAATGGGAAGTTTCTGTTCACATAATTTTAGCAGCAGTACAGGGTCACAAAACAGAAAATTCCTATTTGATGACACCCGAACTTTAACCTCAAAACTTCATGGTGTGGTTTTGCTGTGCTTTTCTTTGTTTGCAAAGATGGCAACTCCAGTAGCCATGCTTGTTCAGCCACAAACGCTTTTCAAACCCTTTTAACCATGAACTCTGTTGCTAGTTTAATTCTCTAAATCCTCACTTTATGAGGGGCTAATGCTATTGACCTTGATTTCCTTTCCCAAAGGATCACATGTGCATAGAAATACCATAATGTAAACTGAATTCACTGTCTCATGCTCTGTCAGTATCCTGCTGAAGAAGGGCATATACACCACTAATAAACCAGTGACCATTCTCTAGTCCTCCATGGAAAAGCCACGCTTTCAGTGTGCTTTAACAGTTGGCAAAAAACCCCACAAAGAAGTCTGCAGAATTGGAGTTGATTTGCATCCACTCTAGTTTTCTTTTCTGATGTGATGTTATCCCCCCTTTCTTTCAAACGGGAATTCATTATACAATAAATGAGAACAGGTTTTTTTCTGGACAGAAGCCATTCTTGCCATTGCAAGGGAACTTTTATTTCAAATATGTTCTTACAATAAAGCTGCATTTTGTTATACAAGCAGATAAACCCAGGAGACAAAACATTGACATATTCCATTTTAAAATATTGGGCTCAACTAAACTGCAGCCGTTCCCCTTCACTTCCTAAACCATGTTAGGGATTTTTCAGGGCAATGGAAATAAAGATGTAAACCAAGTCATCTAGGTGATTAAATTACGGTCCAAGGAAATTTGTAACACCACCATAGAAAAGTTTATCTGCTCATTCTTCAGGCTCTTTGTGTAGAGTGGCAGAAGTTTCTTTATAAACTCAGAAGTTTTTCATTGAGAGCAATCTGTGACTGTGTGAGGTTTGCCAAGTAGGTTACCATCAGTAGGTCCTGAAAAGGGAAAAACACCCAGTGATCAGAAATATTAACAAAGATGGTAGCCTATTAGAGAGTTGAATTTTTAACACCTGTAAAGCCATTTACAATCAGCTACTAGAAATACCATTAGTCCTGAAAGTCCTACCCTGAGGAATGCTTCCCTCACAGGAAGGAGGTTTTGGTATTCCCAGAATAAGAAACACTGCTTGTGAAATTTTAACTCTGAGTTCACTCATATTAACCAGGCAAGTCAAAGGGTATAAGCAAAATTAAAAATTAGTTCTGGTCTTGCAGACCGTGGGTGAACAACACATTCAGGAACTTAGCTTTCGCTTTCTAAAAATCTGTTACAGAAATAAGGTAGCACACTAAAAGCTTGTTCATGTCCTAAGTGTTACATAAGGAGACAGAACTTGAGTGCAGGTAAAGGAAGCTGGCAAGTCACCAGTTATCCCTGAAATCCATACTACTTTAAGCTTGGTAATTCATATTGTCCAATCACTCTAAAAGAAGAATTGGTGCTGGCTTTCAGATTACTTGCATAATTCCTAAATTCTTAAAAACTTGATTCTCTCATTTGCCGTTGCTTGCAAGATTATTATGGTGAGCTCCTTTATCCACCTTCAGCTCTTAAAACATCAGATTACTGAGAAGAAAGGGCTGTATTTTCTATTAACGTGTTTGTATGAAAAGAGAGATTGTTTTGATCACAGACAAATTTGTGTCTGCATGACATTTTCAAAATTGCTAGCAATACACTGAAAAAATACGATGATGAACTTACATTGATATTGCTGTTCAACATTGTCTCAAAGTCCTCTGGTGAAATCTTTGGCACCTGGTTAATAAGATCCATCAGGAATCGCCCGACAGTGTTGTCAGCAGCCACTTTGCCAGACTAAGAATAAGAAATATATACTTCAACGTGAGTAAAACTCAGTAAGTTTGTGGCCCAGAAAGAGTATAAAAAGAAAAACAAGATGCACAAGCCTACATCAAACCTATCTGCTGACTCATAAAAAGCTGGCCTTACCAATACATCCTCTGCATACTGGAGCACCATGGTCAGGGTATCCTGAATCCTGGCTGATGCTGACCCCACCTGCTGTAAGTCACTGGATAAGCCAATCACTCGATTAGGGCTAAAACAAGTCTTCATGATAAGATCCACTGAAAGCAAAAGGAGGATCAGTGCAAAAACCTGACTGCCACAGAAAACAGCTTAAATTGTTAACTTTCTGAAGATTTTTACAACAGCTTCAGCAAGACAGTCTAATTCCCAGTAGAACAGCAATTTTACCAGGGTAAAAAACACATTTAAACAGTGTCGCAACAATGGTTATAGCCAAAATAGGAAGAAAACATTCACCTCCTATCCGCTCTGTATCATAATAAACATATTTCACTGTTAGAGGTGTGAACATCACGCCCATAGTTTTACCAGGGACTCCCATTGGGGCACTAGAAAAAAACCAAAAGAACAACAAAACATTTTCAGCATGGACATGTTTAAGGGAGGAAGTAACAGATTTCCATCTCAATGATCTCTGTTAGCACTGAAGTGTGAACATGAGTAGGTTACTCATTCTCACCAAAATCAGCAATATTAAGACCATGGATAACTGAGGACAGGAAATCAGTCCTAGCATACTATTAATTGCTCATTTTTATCCAAGAATATTCCTAGCTGGTCTGATGTTTGTCAGCATGAACGCCTGAAGAGCTGAGTACTATCTTCTTAGCCATACTTCCTTCTTGCTTACAGAGCAGATATTCTTCTATCCTGAAATACTCCATGCTCTTTGAGAAATCACTTAAGGAACAAACATAAGTATGACAAAAATTCAAGTACAAAGCACTCAACACCTTTATTATTCCTATTATTCACAGTATTTCAAGTTCATTTATGCTTTAAATAAGTAAGATATCATGCAACAGCTTCCTTTTTGAAGATGCACAGTCAAGAAGCAGTAGAATTCCACTACAGAGAAAGGCTGGGGTTTTATCCTTAAGGAGGAGAGCTCTTCAGCCAGTACTGGGAAGAACAGTGAGGTGGAACAGTTTCATCTCTCAATATTTAACCTCCATTATTAATTGATAAAAATGGAAGGGGCTAAGGGGAAGAAAGACTGATCAAGAAGATGCTGTTTCAATTATGTTTTAACCGCACTAATCCTCCCACTTGTATAAATAAACTGCCGAGTAATAAAGCCCAGCGACTACAGGCTAGTGTTCAGACAGTGTAAGAGAAATTAGTGACATTAATGATAGTTATATGAATCCTGTAAAATGTCACAAAGATGTTCAGAATGCTGTTAAAGCTAATTAAGTCACAATTCCCCACCCCAACGAGGTACCAGCTTATGAAAGGTTAGGTCTTTCAACTTAAATACGGTGGTCAAGACATTCCAATGGGAAGTAAGCCATGATCCCTGGCTCACTCATGTGTTTTAGCTACTGCACAATATTGTCCAAAATGAGACACTGCAGCCCACAACATTTCTCATTACCCTGATGTGGTCTCAGTAATTCAGATAGCTCCCCTCCCAGAAATGCAGCCTCCCAGAGTACCTGACGTAGGCTTTAATGCTCATGCGTGAATTCTGGAGACTCGTGTCCACAGTGAGGTGGATTGGATTGTGCGCTTCCCGGCTGTAATACTCGTGGATCAGGACAGAGTGTTCCGTGATGTCATGACCTGTTGCATACCTTCAAAAGAGCTTGTGTTGAGGAGCCATTCTTCCAACATTCAAGTGCCCAATGTTTGGTATTGTTGGCGTTTAACAGGTTTGTATCCCAAAACACTGATTTCAAAACATTGAGCTGCAGAAGCATACTAAATACAAGTGTTTTATCTAAGGAATTTGTAGTTTTATGGCCAGCTGTCCTAGAATTGTAGGAATCACAGGCTGAGCATACACATGCCCGAAACACGGACAGGGCCAGCATTGTAGCACCAGCCAGAAAGAGTCGGTACAGTGGCCATCAGATACCCAAGATTCAGTTATCTGTCACTATGCTCTGAACCAACTTTTATTTCTGTGTAACCCAGAGCATGCCAAACAAATTTGCATCAACCAAGTAGATCTTCCACAAATCAAACATCTATGTGCAGGAGGTAGAACTTGTTAATCTAGCTCCTTTAGCTGCTCTGCAATTAGCTTCTCACATACACAGGAAAACTCCTGTCATTAGAACTGCAGTTTGCGGTGCCATTAAAAGGTTGTTGAGTAAATTTGCTCCACAAGAACAGAACTAAGCTATTTTGTAGGATCAGAGAAGCATGAAAAGACTAATAAAGCTAGCCATCCACACACTCAGACACGGACTCTGTTCCCATAACACCCTACTGATCTTGCTTGGCATCCTCCACATAAGTACTTCCACCTTCTCTCAGCAGAGAACTTCTGCACGCTCAAGCTGATATCACCAATTCCTCCTGAGGCCTTTGGTACTTTAGACTACTCTTTTGTGTTCTCCCTTCTCTCTAACCAGTTATCTTCCGTGGTGCAGGTTGTATTACAGGTGACTAAGATCTAACAAATCCATGCAAGTATTCTCTAACACATCACTCCTCTGCGATACCTTTTCTAGATAAAAACAAACCCTGTAAGTCTCCAATACCGTCTCTTCCTATTATGAATTGCAGCAGCTTTACAACTGACTCTATAACAAGAGTTGCAACCTCTTACTGTCACAAGCACTAGTGCTTCTGCTTCTCAACCTGTGACAAAGAAAACTATGTGTTTCAAGTAGTTTAAGGGACCAACACAACGGCTTGCATGTTCTTGCAGAAGGAGAACTTACCAGCCCAAGATGATCTCGCTAGGAGACACCTTCTTGTGCAACTCATACATGTTTTTGGCAAATTCCATATCAACTGCCACCTGAGAGATGGAACAGGACCAAGTCAGCCAGTTACAGGGATGCTTAACACTTAGCAGAGGACAACACGGGCACTAGCCCTAACGCCACCCTCAGAGGGAGAGCAGGGAAGCACAGGGGCCGCACCCCTCGGCAGTACCCGTCCCGCCGAGAGACCCGCCGCCCGCTCTACGGCACGGGCAGGTTTGGCCGGAGCCGGCGCCGAGCCCCCCG
>WAAD01041214.1:1153-12788 GCA_013389945.1 Fregata magnificens | reverse complement strand
GGCGGGCGCCGTTGTCGGGCTCTGCGCCGGGGCGGCCGCGGGAGCAGCTGGAGCATGAGCAGGAGCTGTCGCCGCCATTTTGCAAGAGAGAGAAGGGCGGGGGGGTGGTGTGCCCGCGCCGGCAATAATTGGCTGAGCTGAACGCCTGTCACGCACTGCTACCTTCCTATTGGGGAAAGGGGTGTACTGAGGCCCTCCTGCCATCTGTTAACCAATCTGGGGAGAGTGATGAGGGAAGATGCTCTGATTGGAGGAAGAGCACACCGTCTGTGACTGAAGCTTAATCTCGTTTCCACCCTCTCGGGGCCGGAAAGTTTTTCGATTGGGTTCTCGCATCCCCCGCCTGCGTGCCTATCTGCTCTCTCATTGGCTGGCACCGCCCTTACTTTCTGTCTGTCAGGGCGGGAAGGCCTGTTTATTGGCTGTGGCGCTACTATTTGCCCCGCTGATTGCTAGGAGAAGGCAGGGTTTGTGCTTGCGTGGGCAGCGCGGGAGGCTTGCCCGGCCGGTCCGGGCGCGGGGGCTGTGCTGGAGGCAGGCTGAGCGGGGCCGGGTGTCCCGCAGCTCCCCTGGCCTTCCAAGCCCCACCACCTCAGTGGCTTCAGGGGTGTTGCTGTCCTCCTGGGCCTACCTCAACTGGCTGTGTTTCTCTGGCACGTTCCCGGTCGTGCTTCAGGCCTGCATTGCCGTCAGCTGTGGGTGGCCGCTGAGGTGTTTGGGCTGTGGCAGTGTGGTCCCGGTCACGGCGGCAGGGCCGCTGTTGCCGCTTCGGCCTGCTTGCAGTCAGGGTAGAGGCAGTAGCGCTTCCCTTGCTGCCCTACAGGTGTATGGTGATGTGGTAAAACACAGCAGCGTGGCACCAAGCTGCCACCACGGTGAAGAAGGTTATCCAGTAGTGCTGTATGTGAGGGCTATGCAGCCCTTAGGGTATTGGCCCTATGAGGTGGGGAAGTGCTGTTAGCCCTGTTTTTCAGGGCTCTGTTGCCAATGAAGCACAGAAGAGTAAGTGGTTGCCAAGTATTGTGTAGAGAGCAAAAGCTGGTTACCTCTGTCCAGGGTTTGATAGTTATGCAACAAATTGACTTCTTGGATATAATTTGCCTATTACTTGTAGTGACCCATGTGTTCATTCTCAAGCAACAAACCTGTGTGGGTGGGGTAGGTATGATTATAAAATGAAGCATGTATGTTTTTAATAACTGGTAAGGAGACTGGAATCTTTTGGAGCTTCCTTTTCCCTTATATGCTTGCAGCTGTTATCTTAACAGATGTAGCAACATAGTAACAGATTTACCTCTAAGTATCTTAGTTAAAAACCTTTTATCACAGATTTTAATATTAGTCTGACAAACTTTAAGGGAGAACTTAAGGTATCGTTGGAATGTTTGGGGGTTTTTTGGTCTCAGGCTCTTCTTTTCCCACAAGTAAACTGTTTGTGTGTGTGTACACATATATAAATGCTGAAAGATCCAGAAGTCTCACCTCCTGATAAATGCTTAGTCCAGTGAAACTATGCCAGTCAAAAACTGTATCAGTTCTCTGGCACTGCTTTGTCTATCAGGTGGCTATTTGAATAACTAAGAACACTTCCAGGTAGTTGTTTCCCAGGTGTAGCAGAGAGAAAAGTGCAGTGGTGATTACTACCTCAGGTGCAGTCATCTTTACTCTTTTATAGATCCACTTTGGGACACACTCTTTCCCATATTTGGGTTACCAGTTAATGTCATTTTAACATAAAAAATGATTTTATCATGACTGGTGACTTGTGGAGTTTTCTCTGCCTCATTAGCTGCGGGGTGAACATTGATACGCAGTTTCGACTCAGTCATTGAACACAGGCTCCTGGGTATCAAAGGAGCTGCTCAATAAAAAGATAATACATTCTGCCTGTGTGCTAGCAATTTGTTGCTTTTACATAAATGGGGAACACCTGTCAAAGCTACAAAGGAGAGCTAATGCATGGGAACATGAACAGATTTTATCTCTTCATAAAAGCACTTCCTGGTCTGTGTACCACTAAAACTGGATCTCCTAATCTTAGGCTTTCACTGTGCAGCCTTCATTTCTTGTAGGTGTGCCTGGGTCAAATTGCATAAAGCTTTAAAATGTTTCTGTTCCTGGAGCTTTGATGTGTCATTGAGAAGTCTAATGTGTGAGGCGTTCTTGTTAGAGAGCAGCTGTTTGATCTCGTTCTTGTTTGCATCAAACTATCCTTGGTGCTTAGTTTCACATAGTCAGCTGCAGATTCAGGTGAAACAAGCAAGGCTCTTTAAGACCTGCTCATTATACTTTTATGTTGCCACCTTAAAAGTTGGGCAGCTTAATATGGAGCTGCGGTTATGCTTCAAAACTGGCAACTGTGATAACCTTCTTTTAATATGTTGATGTCAAGCTGCTGGACAGAATGCTGGAGAGTGTATGTAGTGAGTAAAGATGGATAGCCTATATCTCAAAAGTCAAAGATCAGTGGTTGGCTCACACAAAGCCCACTTAATAAAAAGATTGTTTAAATCTAATAATAAGAAAATCAATCATGTGATAGTGCTTGGAGCAGATGTGTCCAAGCTACAAAACTTGCTGAATGACTACTGAAAAATAGAGACCTTCATAATTAATATTGTTTCACAATGTATCAGTTTACTTTCAGAGGAGGGTAGTTACCGGTGACACATATTAATGGGGCCTGTTGTTGAAAACTTAGTGTCCATCTAGTGAGATGATTAAGATGTTTAGATACTACCCCATTATGATAAAATCTATCTGCCTAGAGGAGAAAGAGAAGATGCATTCGCACATGAACATGGATCAGCGTGGTAACTCAGGGCCTTCTGATTTTACATTTTTGCTTGCTTGGTTTCCCTGCATCTGATTTTGGTGGTGAATATAATTAACCTCCTAGCTCTGCTCTTGTATGATTTCTCTTTATAGTCCTTATGTGTGACCGAGTCATTATTATTGCATTTGCTGTCATGTCAACTGCATTTTCACAGATGATACATAATTTCTTTATCAGTAACTATGGTCTCATCTTGCTTGTATTACTGGAAGCAACACCATCTCTTGCTCTAAGGAAAAATATTTCTTGCATTGCATTACAGGTAAAATAAAATATTTACAATTTATTTGAGTCACCATCTCAGGATGTAGTTTTATCTGGTTAGTTTCATGGGATTGAATCTGACATTTTTATTCCATTATTACAAGAACAATTTTCTATTGTGCATTCTGTCTAAGAAGTTAGTAGAGTCTTTCAGTTATTTCTGCCAAGAGAAAAATCCGTCACTGAACTTAACATTTATTTTATATAATCATGCTTATTTAGGAAAAAATGAATATCAGGTCTCATTTGCCAAATAATTTTTAGATCAAAGGACAGAAGTTCATTTCCCTCCTGGAATTTCAAGTCTGTGTCTCCAGCCTTCATTGCGCTCACAGAGCTCCCTCTTCACCTTCTCTCACAGTCGAGTTACCAGCACTTTTGTTGTTTACTGGTTATCTGTGTTTTTCAGGATCCATATGTTCTGCCTTTTATCCAGGACTTTTGTATGATGTAGTCGTGGGCAATGATTTCAGTTTTTTGGTTTTTGTTTTCTTTTTTTCCTATTTAAAAAAGTAATAGTTCCCTTATTTAGTCTTAATGGAATGTCTTAGATACTCATCCGCTTCCTGTGCGTTTGGGATTGCCAGTAGATGAAAGACAGTTGTTGGCAGCAGCCAATTCCCAGTGTAATATGTCAGCTCATTCAGCTTCTTCCCTTCAGCAAGAGGGATTCGAGCCCTTCCCTGCTTTTGTGTAATGTTTTATGGGCTACCTTAATTATCAGAGAAATAACACTGACACATGGGACTACTGAGGTAATGCTTAGAGTGAAAATCCAAATACTACCTAAAAATAATGAGGTGTAGTGTTAATTGCATACCATACTGATAAAAGAATCTACCTTCTCTAAAGTTAGAGTGGCAATGGGAGTTATCAGGTGTTCAAAAATAGCCCATTGGGGGCTGGCACGTGCCAAGCTGAAGTAAAAGTAACTTCACAGAATAACTTGCAGTGAAAAGTAACAGAGAGAAGTGTACACAGGCTGGCATACTTAGGGCAACAGACCCTTTCATGGTCAGAGTTTTACACTCACTGAAGAAGGGAAAAGAGAGATATGTACTGAACAAAGGATGGCTGTGGAAATAAAAAACATAGCTCCAAACCCTAGCAAACCCCAAATGGTGCAAACTAATTGGCTGAGACCAGTGCTGAAAATTTTAAATTGTCGAAATATGTCCCAAAACTATTTATTTAGCTGTTAATGATTCTTGTGTCTACCAGTTCCATTGCTTCCGATGACCAGTGAGAGATCTGTCAAAAAAGAAGGTAGCTACATTTAAAAGCCTCAGTAAAAGGCATTTTGATCTAAAAGGCAGATTTCTGTTGTTGCAGTACCTTAACCCCTCATACTTCAGTGGGAATGTATCAGTAATAACTTGGAACAGGCTTTTCCCAAAGACAGGGTGGGTTTGGTGGTTTGGGTTTTTTGTTTGTTTGGGTTTTTTGTAATTCAGTCAATACTGTTGGGATCAATGGCTAACTGCTTTTATTCCAAATGCCGATAGGGTGTTTGGAAAGAGTCTTCTGTTGTCTCATACCATGCCTCTCTCCAAGTACGTACAATCGTGTGTTCACCCTATATTCCCAGATGAGTTTGACTGAAAATGCAAGCCCTAACATTCTATATAAAAGCAATGGTGTGTTTTGTCATGAAGATCTGTTATCACATTTCTATATAGAAAACAGTGACTAAACTGATAAAAGCCCTTATGAAATTTATACTGTGAGGATACACCCTTGGCTAGATTATTTTTGGAAAAGTTTGTTTCAGCTGTTTTCAGGGCCAGGTCAATATCATATCATTCTTTGATTATTAAATCAAGGTGCATAGGTAGTCAAGGTAGTCCTGCATCTACTGTTACCCCATTCTCTGTACTGGCTGCAGGATATTCAAACACCCATGGCAGGTCTAAGGCTGTTCAAACAATAATGGAGAAGCTTACAAGCCATAATCCATGTGCAGGCATTGCTGCATAATACAGCTGCCATACCACAATTTGTTGAGGAAAATCAGAAATATTTAACAGTGATGTTCCAGCTTACCCGTGCATATTGCAAACATTTGCATAAAGAGAGCTGTTGCTAGACGTTAGTAGAGCAGACTCCTGCTTTTTGGACCAATTGTGTATGGGGCATTTTTGTCATTTTATGCATTTAATGAGAAATCACGCTGTGCAGATCATCATGAATGCTTCAGATATGCGGATAGAAAGACATGAGAAATAGAATCTTAACTGAAGTGTACTATTGTCTAGGTTTTGGTTTTGAAAATGTAAGAAAAATGCAAGAAAGTAAATAAAATGATGAAATAAGAATAATGTATGTGGGACACGGAGAAAAAGAAACTGGATAACTAGAAATAGGAATGTTTGGGAAATGTGAAACTCCTTGACATGTGAGATTTATAGGCAGTGAATGATAGGAGATCTTGTGGCGGCTCCCAGAAGGCAGACCTGGAATAAGTGTTTATGTGCCTGAAAGGCAGTCTGCTTTTCTTTCCAGCGAGATCAATTGATCTAATAAAAGGTACTGCCTCTCCTGCCAGCCAGAAGAAAGGTAATTCATCCAGGTGTTTTTAAAAGGTCTTCTTGTGCTGGCCCTCCAGGGATGGATGTGGAAGTCTCTTCCTGGCTCTGTATTTCCACCTGCGTTTGCAGACCGAGCGCTGGGCTTTCCCACATCGCCGAAGGCCTCCTTGANGGGCTGCAGCGGGTCCTCCCCGCGAGATGGCGGCAGGCACACGCGGTCTCACACACGTGCAAGCGCTGCCTCGTACCGGGTGATTGGTTCCAGCCCTCTTTCCAGTGGTCTGAAATCATTGCCTTTGCACGAGTTTCATGCTTAATTGGATTTGCCGATTATTGCTAAGAGATGGCGCTTTTATTTCCCTCTGATACTAAAGCAATTGGATAGTCGTGAATACAGACCACATCCTTTGTAATCACTTAATGCTAATTAATTAGTGACTTAACTCTGCCTGGTTTGAAGTAAGTAGCATAAATGGGAATTTGTGCATAGTGCTTTTTCCACCGATATTTATTACGCGTATTTGACTTGCCAGTTTCTTTCTTCAGTTAATAAAATTGAGGTAGAATCAATGAGGTGGAGTTCATTAATTTTACCTTAATTCTTCTGTGCCATTTCACATAAGAATGTCACAGAGAGATTTACTTATGGATGTTATGGCGGTGCAATCCTAAGATGTGCTGTACAACCCCAAATTTTACTGAAATATATGGTAATGAAAGGTATTTGGGGTCTTCAATGAAAGCACAGACTCTCCAGCCTCTCAGGACGTTTCTGCTTCTTGATGATCTATGATTGTGACTATTTTCTGCTTTTGACTCAAACCATGTTCAGAGTCAGCTTTCAAGTGAGAGGCATTTTATATACTACTCGTACTTAAAACCAAGATAGAATGTGCTTGCACTGACCTAGCAAAGCAGTTAAGTGCACTACCTTGCAAGATCAAACCTTGTGTCATTATATTACATTCTTCCTGCCTACCCCATGCAGTGAGAACTGAAGAAAACCTAGATATGAATCCTGGCTTTTCTTTTTTTTTCCTGGGGAGTATGGGGCAGAAGTGTGGCAGTGCTACTGTCATTTCTGTGTAATCAACTTGAATAAGTAATCTCTGGCAGGCAGCCTTTAACACAGTGTCCCTTTGTCTGGTAACTTGCTGCTACTGTGCTTGACTTAAAAGCATTTGTAATAGAGCAGTGCTGTGTCCTTGAATACCTACTGACATCCAAATAAAATGAAGTGTAATGTCACTGATAGCAGATAAGTATGGAAGGTCTTGTGCGGGCAGATTTCAAATATTAAAAATTTCTAACACTTGTAACAGCTAACATATCAGTGTGCTATTTGTTGGGAAAATAATCTCTTCTCTTATAAAAAGAGTTCTTATAAAATCCCTTTACAGCTTTACTTCTCTTATGAGTAAGCACGTCCGTTCCTTGGTGTCCTTTACAGCATAGGTCAAAGTCACCACTTTCCATATACTTGAGCCCAGACCAAAATTGCATATGTCCGCAGAAGTATTGAGCTAGACCTTTGGGACTGGCACTGTTAGCTGTGTCACTCTGCACAAACATTTGCTTTGGTGTCTTGAGGTGGAATCTGCATGCAGAGGTGAAGTAACTAGCCTGGAAAATACATATTTCATTTGATGGTGTAGGGAAGCGTGCCGAGAGATGAAATGGCAAACGTTGTTATTCTGTGAACTCCAAGGATTTTATGATTTTTACATCACCAGAGTCTGACGGTATTGTCTGTCCCTTCACATCTCTGCGCTGCTTTTCCAGTATGAGGCAGCTGCATCATGATGTGTTGGATGGATAAGGGGGCAATGAAGGAGAAGTTAAGACGACAATCATTTACATACAGAAATGAGAGCTGAAAAGGAACAGCGGTAAGAAAATCTAGGGGACAGTTTCTGTGTAGGAGCCTGGGAGACTTGAGGGCCCATTGCATTTCTCTTACTGGCATCTTGGGTGATGTTAGGGCGAGTCATCCATATAACTGAAGTAATGACAGAGACATGCTTTGGGTAGTGTTTTAGCTCTTCCAATGTGAAGTGTTTGATAACGACTAGATAGTATTATTCTCCTCCTATCTCTGCCACTGACTTCCCTGAAGTCATTTAACATTTAGATTTTGGTTTTCTACTCTGCAAAATATGATTAATGATATTGTAGTTGCTAGGTTTGTATATAGGACATGCACAGACAGCCTGCTGAGGAAAGGCAGGAAAGACCTTACCCTTTGAGGAAACAGTTTTGAGAGGAAGCTGAAGAGGGCATTTCCTGACCCAGAGACTGTGCGCTTTGGAGAGGGAGGAAGTGTTCAACTAGCCTAAGCAGGAGGAGAACAGTAACTGTCTCTGTACTGTTTTCCAGTAATAAATGGAAATAATTCTTTAGCTGAGGTGAGTTCATGCTGCTGAGACCTCAGGTGTAGCAGCAAAAGTTGATTGTATTTTATATTAAACCTGTTCATCATGAAATCTTGGACAATACTATAGTATTGCAAGGGCTGCTTTTGCTAAATGCTGTCTTAACCAATCTGTCTGTAGATTTGAAATACCTCAAGCGCTGACATATAAATTCACCTTCAATATTCTGTTTGCCAACTTGTCTTTCTGTATCAGAAAGCATTGGCTGAGTGAATTGCACAGGGCTGGTTGGACTGGTCTGCACAAATGGAGAATTGATTCCAAGCTGCCCAGTATTCCAGCTGAATCACAAGCTTTTACAGCTCTGCTCAGCTTGAGTTACTGTGGCAGAAAGGGGAGTACACAAACACAATTAATTAGGCTGTTCAGGTGAGATTTCCAGCTCCCTTCCGAAAAGTCAAATTTCTGTTTGCAGCTACAGCTTCACAGCTGATTTCTTTCACCCAGTGTAATTTGACCTGAAAAGTTTGGAATTTCTAGAGTTGTTTTTAGATGTTCTGGGGATTTTCTGTTCTAATTCTCTCAAACATTTGGGATTTGCCACTTACTATTCTGAATGACATCCCTTTGCATCTCTTTTCTTTTGCATTGGAATAAATAACGAGCTGATCCATCACTGAAATATCATCCCAGTCATTTGTTTCCATAGCTGCCAGCAAGGCTGCCTTCTGCCAATGGCAAAATTTATGGGAGATATCCCTCACCATGCCCAGTCATCTTCCCTTAGCTAGCTCTGTCTAGAAATCTTTGTTTTTCATTCTCTGCCCTCTGAAGTCTACAGTGGATTCTGTCTCTCTCTGAAAATACTGTAAAACTTCTCTCCCAGATCCTTTTGTTGTTAGGCATTTTCCTTACCAAATATGAATAAATTGCCTCATTTTTAAATGTGCCAGTATCTTACACTTCATCTGTATACATCTTGGGATATTCTGTAGAGTTCATTAACAGAATGGTCAGGTGCAGTAAGTACATCTTATCTTAAAGACAGGGGAAGTCACAACCTTTTGCATTTTTATGTCTTGTCCCAATTTAGCAAATATGAGAAGCAAATCCCTTCCTCATTTCTGAAAGAAAAGATTTTTGAATGGTAGGAGAAACCTACCCAGAAAAAGACATTGCTTTGACTTCCTAGTAGGAAGTCTCCCAATGGCTTTAAGAATATGTAGGTGTTGCAGCCTGACTATTCAGTTTTCATTGCTCTTATACCTCAATTGTTGTTTTAAAAAATAAGTAGCCAAAAAGTTACTGGGTGATACTTTTCTGATAACTTCTGGCCAAGGGACAGAGGCATGGGAAATACTACCCCTGTCTTAGATGATTGCCCACGTTTGGAGCCTGGACTCTGCATGTTCTCTCTGTGGTCAATGGTAAGAGAAGTACCTTCAGAAGCCAATTCAGTCACCTTGCTAAAGGCTAATATAGATGCTTGTAGTTGCCCTCTTAAGGCAATTGTCACTCTGAGTATTGATTTTATGGAGAGTTTACAAAGCCTGGATGTCTAACATAAGCATCTAATTTACCTGCTTAATGCAAACCATCTGAACACAGCCCTAACCTGTGAAAACAGGATGACAGCATGAAACAAAGAACTGAGGTGGTATCAGCTTGTGATAGTGCTGGCCAGCAGTGGGGTAGCTGAATTCTGAGTATTTGGGAATGAAAGAGAGGCTGGGCTAGCAGCTTGCTTTTCTGTTCTTGCTTCTGCACTCTAATCACCGTACTCTAGTTCATTAATGCATTCTATCACATTCTGGGCATGCCTGCCCCTATGGCTTCAAATATCTCTTGTCTGTATAGCTCAAAAAAATAAAAAAGTTTTATCTCTGTCAAGGATCTAATTTTGGGGGGAGGGCTTTGCTTGTTTCTCTATAGTTTTTACTTTTTAAAACATTTTTATTTTTAAGAATTTAAGAAGTGATTAGAAACAGAAGAACAGAAGCTAAAGACTCATTTTGGGGGTAGCACAGCATCTGTCCAGCGAAATGAAAGTCTAGAGCATTGGACTTAGAAACATACGCTCTCAGAGTGGTAGAGGTTAGACATACATTGCGCCCAGTGGAACTGAGTTAAATTTTACCTCGGTCCCTGTACTGAGTCCTGTATTGGCTGATGTAGCCTTCAAAGATACCTAGCTTGTAGGAAACACTAAACTTAGGAGCATGGATGAAATATTGGTCATCTGGATATACCCTTTCTGCACCAGAGTAAGATACGGATAATGACACCACCTTCCTTTACAGGAGAATTATGGAGAATTAGTTTGTTAGAAGCTCAGATATTCCATCCTGGGACATGTATGAGTACTGTAGATAAATAGAGGGAGTGAAAAAAGCTTTTCTGTATTTCTTCTGTAAAGCATTTCTGAGACTGGCAGTCTGCAGCCTTTCAGCAGTATTTAAATTCACCCTCTTGAAAAGAAAAGCATCTCGCTCTCAGTGGTACTGTTTGCTGTTTCTCAGTTTGAAATCACCTAGTAGAACCCCAGAGGGTTTCTCAAACAGCTGACCATTAAACACAGTCAGGAACAGCGATCAATTGAAAACACATTTAGATTTAAGCTTCCTGGCCTGCTTTTAATTTCTTCGAATCAGCATTGGGGGTTATTACTGTGGTCAGTTTGGCCTTTTATTTGTTCTATGGCTTATTCAAATAAACAATCAATTTCAGGGATGCCCAACTGCTTTGATGGGGTTTTTTAATCTTTTTTTTTTAATATCTTCCAAATATTCCCGAAGTTATCAAGGGATTATGGTTTTAAATGCAGAAGACCTGTTAAATAAAAACACGTTATTGGAAACAGAACTATATTTATGGGTCTAGAGGGAGTTTGCAAGAAACTCACTTTGCAAGCAGAATTTGGGTCATGGCACCTTAAAGCTTCAGTAGCTTTCCTGAGTCTGGGATCTGGATTTGCGGCAGCCTGGATTGTTATTTGTGTTCAGATGGAGCTATACAGGCACAGAAGGATATATAGCTCCAAAGAGTTTGCAGTTCAGATAGAAATCAGGAAGGGTCAGTGGCTGAGCTTACTCATGCCGTTAGGGGACAGGAGGGGAATCCTAAATGTAGTTTGTAGCAACCTCTGGGCATTAAAATGACTGAAGCACCTGCAGATCTGTCCACGGTTGTTCTGAGCCCTGAACTCTTCCTCTTGTGTAACGTGCCATGCTACTGTATTGCCACCAGAAGTGTGATGCCAAACACATCATTTTGTTGCAAGTCTTGCAATAATTGCTGGTTTTGGCTNTTTTTGAAAATTGCTTCTATGCAAGTGATATCAGCTTTTAGAGTTTTGTGTTATATTTTTAATTCTCAGTGTTACAAAAGAAAATTATGACTATAGGAATACCGTATCAGGCAAATATTTTTTTTGTCAATATGCAAAAACTTTCACCCACTTTCACAATTTTGGGGGTCGTTACGTAGGATATTTGAATGTTGAAAGCTGATGGCAATAGAGCATCACTGTCAAGAAGAAAATCATAATTAAAACACACACATATGTTTGTGTTATATATGTTAGACCAATACATGGCAAATACGTTGCAATGCAGACACACTCAAAATGGTTTAGG
>WAAD01041213.1:285-16569 GCA_013389945.1 Fregata magnificens | reverse complement strand
CATTATACTGACTGCCTCACTATTCTAATTTATAATGTCTCTTTAATGAGCCTCAAAAAATACAATATTCCTTGATTTATGACTGCTTCACTGAAAAATTATACAGATTGACAAAAAATCATCATAAAGCATTTTTTGTGCTCCCACTACCTTGCACTTTAAATTTAACAAGGACTCTTGAGTTAATCTCATGATTTGTTTATTTGACAAAAGAAATTATCAAATTTTAACACACTAGACTTCAGTCACTGCTGTTTTAATAAGTACACCTTCACTTCAATGAGAGAGTAGTACAGAATTTGACAAATGAAAACCGATCAGTTTTTGTCAAAGAAAAAAACGTATTGGACAATCTGTTTCAGTATTATTATATGTCAATTGCTGTATACTTCCTAACTTACCATGTGGAATACTGCTGTACCAGTCATGCACAAGTGACTCATAAATGAGCCAATTTACATGTTCAAGTAAATTGAACTATGCTTTATTGTACAAACTTCAATTATTTCATACACAAATGGTTACAACTGAAAAACAGCTCTGCCATTAAAAGCATGATGACGTATTACAAACATACCTAAAACACCAAACAGAAAGCTGAGAACAAGAGGCAAACGCTTCATTCACTTGACTGCACTCAGGCATTATATGGAGTTCAGTTCCTCCAACTATGTCTCCATGTGTTTATAAATAATATCAATATTCTGCTGGGGACATCAGTTTTTTACTACTGATGCTGAAAAGGTTTGCAAACAGTGCTCATCGTACCCGTTGGAAGCAAGAATNATGCAAATTTTCCTAGATGATAAAAATACAGTGTGTTGATTAGGGGATAATATACTTATATTCTTTAGAGGTCTGACTCCTTGAAATCATTGAAATTCAGACATTGATGTTAACTGGAATATTCAGTGCAAAGGCACTAAAATATGAGTGCCGATACAAACAAAAGAGCCCTAACACAACCTTACACTGCCTGATCTCACAAGCATCACTTCCTATTTCCAAATCATGAAGCCAGGCTAAAAAGACTATCCATTCAATGCAGTAGAAATGTACAGAGATTTAAGCAACAGATGGCAAGCTACAATCCCTAGATCCTTGCAAAAAGTCAACTTCAAGCCAAAAATGATACAAAACAACTTACGATACTACTGCATATTTAAAAGCCTTTTCAGTAGATGCAGATATATTATGATATGACAGAAAATAAAGTGCAGAAATTACACTGATATGTTTGACCCTGACAGTGTTAAATGCTCAATACAATAAAAATTCTCATTTTGTAATTTTGGTCCCATATTTTAGTGCCTTTGCACTGAATATTCCAGTTAACATCAATGTCTGAATTTCAATGATTTCAAGGAGTCAGACCTCTAAAGAATATAAGTATATTATCCCCTAATCAACACACTGTATTTTTATCATCTAGGAAAATTTGCATGTCTACGTATTTCAGCCATATAAAATGACAGCCTATCAAATAAGCCAGTACAACATTCTCTTTTTTTTTTTTTTTCAGTTAATAAATCACAAAACCTCCATGGTGTTATTTTGTATGTGAAATTTATAACTCTGAATCTAGAAAATCAGTATGACAACCCAAATACCTGTTACAAATAACTGAAGACCCAAATTTATACACCTGGATACTTCGTGAATTCAAAATATCTCAAAATATCTATTAATTCCTATGACAATAAGGAGGTTTATATTTCAGCTTGTAGTACTGTGATAGAATCCAACTTAAAAAAATATTCAGTATTTACTAATCACAACAGATTCTTAGACTGTCATTCCAGCCATCTCAGAATTATCTTTCTGTGTCCCTCGATATTAACTGTGAGGCACATAACCAGGAGTACATGGACAATAAGCATATGCTATGTCTGTTAGTGTTGATGTTGTAAAGCTGTGCTGTCTAATAATATTAATTTAAAAGCCAGAAGAGATTATGATTGGTTGTTAGTCTTAGTAACATAGGGAGAAGGTGATAAGAACAAAGTAAATAAAGCTACCCCTACAGCCCCTTCATGTTGCAACTCTATTTCTTGCTTTTCTTGCCTTATAACTTCATTGTTACATCTCCCATAGTGTACAGTTACCACTTCTGAAAACTGGCTAAGAGTGTCCGTGACTCTTGATTTTCCTTTCTCAGTCTGAATTTCAGAAAAGACAGTGGGGGAACATCTGTCAGAAGATGCTTTAAGGCTTCACGTTGTTCTTTCTTATGTGTGCACATAAATATATGGTGGTGTTTCTCTGGTAGAATACTAAATTAGTGATTTTCCTTGTAGAGTACTGAATTACCCAGGAACCCAACAAATTTTATACAATGATGTGTTTCACACTGATTGAGCCTACTTACAGGAAGGTGGTGCTATAAGTGGATTCAATACTTCAATCAGTGTAGTCTGCACATCGGAAGAAAATCCAGAGTGTGTTCTGTTCCTGTGATTAATTTTCTGTCTTTCTGTAGATACACCTAGGAAATAACCAGTACAGAGTAAGTACAAATAAATATAGAAAATACCATAAACAAAATGATTAGAAATTAAAAAAATAAGAATACGTTGAGTGATAATTTACTGCGAAGTCCCTATGTTTATTCATCAATATGAAATCATCACATTATAGAAGACAAAAGTTTAAATTTTGTCTTTGTTTAATCCTGTAGTACCCAAGTGATTCCAGAGTTCTTTAATCTCAAGGCTGGCAAGTAGAATCAAACAGCTGTTATCATTACACCTAAACAGCCATCTGGTGGCCTGAGATGAGAAACATAATGACCACAGAGGGAACTGGTCCAGCCTTCCAAAACAGCATAACCAGGTTTCCATTCAGCATGTAGAATGACTGTAGTATATAGAATACATGAAATAAATAGTCACGTTTATTTTAACAGTAGAGTTAATTCATAATTTTTATTTGGTCTTTCAGTAGAAACAGCAGCTTCTATTCCTTGCCCTGGTTCCTATTTACATACTTGGCAGAATTCTACAGAAATTGACTTAAGAAGTGATAGGAATAAGGCATAAAGAAGGCCTGTTCACATGTCTTGGAATTTCTTATAGGAAGCAGCATTCACCTGTATCTTGCTTCACATCTAAACCACTACTGACAAGTGCCAGTGCAATCTCTGTTTAAATAGTGGAAGTTGAAGCTGGACTATCCCCCAAATAAAAAAAATCTACCCCAGGGAGTTAACTATTCTTACTTTTCAAAGACCTTTTTCTTATCTCTTGCATCTAGGCTTTGCTGCAAATTAAACACTGCCACTTCTTGTCATATCTAAGCCGGAGACAGCAAATAGTTTATGCTGATCTCCTTTTGCAACAATTTTATATATACCTATCCTCATTCTTCTCATTTCCTAGGTTAAATAAACCTGGTTCTAAGTCTTCTTTCAATGGCTTTAATAATTTCATGAACGATCAATAACTAGATACATTGTATTGTTTGTCCTTTTGGAAAACCTGGACAACTTGAGCCTGCAAGTTGTTTCACTGGATGCTCACAAATTATGCTCCTGAAGATCTGTGGAGAAAGAGCTCTAGTGGATCTTGTTTTAGCAGTTTCAGATATTCTATCCCTTGTGCCTCTGCCACAGACTATCAACCCAGTAAACGGGTAGGTAGAAATTAGTATGCTATGCCTCAGATTCATAAAGGGTGATAGAGGCATGAAATGTTTTCAGATTTGCCAAAGGATGTCTGCCAGGCATTTTAACATTTCTTGAGTGCTGCTACTGCTCATATGAAGGGAGGGCAAACACTTATGTAAGAAAACAAGAAGTCTGGAACCAGCTACACATGTAACAGTATGGCATGGTGAATATACTGTCCCCATATTACTTCCTGAAGCATTAGAGGGGATTCCCCATCTTGTATTTGTGCAGTTAATTACTCCTACTTAGTGCCTGCGCTTGTTCTTACCAAACTGTACGCCTATTATTTTCTATTGTTTTTGGAATTTATTGTGATTATTTTGAACTTGAGTCCTGTCTTCCAATACGACTGCAGCAAGAGTAGCATCTACGCTGTTACTGAAACTACCAACAAAGTTATGGAGTAACCTTAGACCTAGTACAGGCTCTTATGGAATTAAACTCCTTCTCGCCACCCCCACACCTCCTCCGTCCCGTCCCCCCCCAATTACTGGGGAAAAGAGTGAGTGTTAATAAATAAAAAAACCCTTTTTTTTCCCAAAAAAACTTGTATGCTAACTTTAGACCAGTCTTATCTAGACCACAGTTCCCTAGCTTGCTTAAGAGAATGCCATGTGAGATTATCAAAACTGCAGTTTACTAAATTCAAGTTATATCATATCTCTTCTATCCCTTAAGGCTTGCTGCAATATTTTTGAAAGAGATAGGTTAGGTCTGACTTGTTCCCTACAAATCTATGCTAGCTGTTCCTTCTCACCATCTCTTATAGATGCTTAGAAAGAACAGTTTGATAATTTAAGATCCCTCACAGAAATTCAGTTAGGAAAACTATCTACAATTCTTTGGATATTTCTTCAGGTCTTACTGTCAGCCCCTTTCTGAGCTTTTGAAATTTCACCATCCTTAAGTTCTCAAATATATTCTTACTATACATCATGTAAAGATTTGTTTTTTCCGTGCATGCATATCTTCTGGCTTTATAAATCATACCAACAATAGTCTCTCCACAAAATCAAGACCTGAACAAAGACAGTTCTTTGTTTCTAGTTGAGATAGCCTTGCAGTTAGATAATTTGTACTGATTTTTCTAACAAAAGGCACTACTTTCTGTGTCATAATTTGTTTTAATAGCTAAAGTCATTGCATTCTAACGTATCGCTCATCCCAGATTCCAATACTGGCCCCTGAATTTTCCACCGCTTTCTATACACCACTTACGTCACACAAAGAGGCTAACAGAATATGAGATAAGTAATTTACTGTTTATGTTTCATTTTTAAGGTTTTATGCAATTGTACATGGATTTGTCCCACCATTTCCTCTGATCTTTCAGTTAAGATTTCTTTTGAGTAACAGTATCTTTAGTTGTTTAGCTTGCAGTAATTTTCATGCACAGAATGGGTTTTCCTATTCTTTCAGTATGTTTAAAAAAGAAAATGCTATCTGTTATGTTTTTTAAATACAAATGATTTTCAAAATGGATGCTCCATTTTGGGACATCTACATTACATTACTGGGTCAAGATAGAGAGGTTTATTCATCAGATTACTGGAAGTATTTTACTTAAAGGAAAGAACACAGAAGACAAAACCAATTGAATCTAAGACCACTCAGAGCAAGTGTCTCACTTCCTCAGGTTCAGCTGTGCCAGCTCACAGGGGAGATAACAGAGGCAGGTCTCAGTTAACCATGTGTACACACACGTGTGCTGAAAGACCTCTCTGACACAGCCTATCCCTCACTTGATCCTCTTAACGAACTGAGCTTAATAGGGAGTATCACCTTGTTTGATGTTCCTTTACCTTGTCACAGAAACTGGTGAAGGATGTGGGCATTAATCTGGCTAGCTCTTGTATAAATTAATGAACTACATGATCATAGCAACAAATGATTTTATATGCCTTTGTCGCCTGTATTTTTTCAGCTTCTCTGCTACTTGAGCTCAGTTTTGCCCTTCTTCCTTTTCAACACTTGGTCCTCTCTGGTCTATCAGCTTAATTTGCTTTCTTTAATATTGGGATGGAAATTAGGGACTACAACTTTCCACAAACTTTAGTGTGTGCTGTATACTTCTACTGCAGGATTATGAGCAAAATTGTAGTTCACATAAGGAAAGTTCAACACAAGTCTAAAACAAATGCACTGAAGTCTATCTTCTCCTCCCCCTCCCCCCCCCCCAGCTTTCTGCTTAAACAAGGCCTTGGGATAGCAGTCTCTTTGGCATATAAAAACAATGTGAAATATCAACTATCCCTGGCAAGAAGACTATGTTAACATCTGTATCTCATTTTAAGTACTAGATTAATTTTTTTCTTAAGACTTTCTTTGGCTTCTGTACTCTTTAATAACCCACCCTTAACATATAAAATGACCCTAAGAAAAGCAGTTCAGCCCTGTAATTCTACTACTTCCATGATAATAGCACCCAGATAAGGAATATCTATGAAAATAGTGTCAGAAAATTATCTGTTCATTCCAGTCTCCTTTTTCCCTTTATTTTTCTTATCTTCCAGCAGCACATGCCTGGGCTTCTACCCAATATCCCTCACAAAGCTCACAGATAAATAAAATAAAATAAATATATAAAACCTAAAAAACTTTAAAAACCAAACCAAAAAAACCCCACCCCTTTTCCTTTTCCAAGGCTGAGCTCTTTTAAATTCTCTTTTACTTCTCTTTCCATGACAGAATGGTAACCTGCCTAGAAACCTTTACCATTTCCTAAAACCTCTCCAGCAAGAAAGCTGAAGACTCACCTCTCACATTGGCTGAATTTTGCCCCACAGCCTCCCTCAGCCTGGCTACTCTTCCTACCGACAGCAGCAGCTGGCTCCACATGGGCCCTCATAAACTTCTCCATCCTTATGCACAATTTGTGCCTAACCACAGGCTGCCTCTCTTAAACTACACAGTTTAAGGCTGGGAAAAAAGTCTTTAAAGGACAAAAAGTACAGTTCCAGGGCCTACAAAACACTTCTGAAAACATCCCTACTTCTTGAGAGAGCCCTACACCTCAGCAAGGAAAAAAAAAATGAAGCGCACAAACAGCAGTCGATACTCCCAGCTTCAGCAGCACTCACTGTGTGACAAGTATCTCTGCGTGCAAGGCAACCAGGCCAAGACCTCTTCACATGACTCACAGGGCCGCCGCACCCTACTCCCTGCCCCCGCTGCCAGCGGGTGGGTGGCCGCCACGTGCTGGGAGGGAAGCGGAGGTTGCGCTCCCCGCCGGGGCTACCCGTCGCCCCCTGCTATTTTGGCGGGCTCCTGGTCCCGCGAGAAGCGGCGGGGCTGGGGCGCTGCTGCGGGGCCGCTGCCAGCTCCGTACGGCTATCAGCGCGGCAGTTGGCAGGGCGGGGCAGGGCAGGGCAGGGCAGGGTAGGTCGGCTCTGTGCCTGCGCCCTCCCGGGACCGGTTGCGGATCCCGCCGTGGGCGCGGAAGGGTCAGGCACGGAGACAGCGGGAAGCAGTTGCATGGGCGTGGGGCCGTGGCGGCAGCGGCGCCTGGCGGCGCTGCCTGGAGCTGCACACCGGCAGCAAGGAGGAGGCTACGGGGAGGCTGTTGCCACTGCTCTGTGGGGCCTGGGGCCTAGTGACAAGCGATGGCTAAAAAGCTGAGGTACTCCATGCCTTTTTTCCCCTCAGTTTTCACTGGTAAGGCTTCTTCTCAAGCCTCCCAGGTGCCTGAGCCTCCTAAGAGAGTCTGTGGGCATGAAGCAGCACCCACAGGAGAGGAAGAAGGAGTGGATCACTTAACCCACTTGAACGTATGTAAGTCCATGGGCCCAGGTGGGAGGCATCCCCAGAGGTCTTCATGGAGCTGGCGGATGTCACTGCAACGCTGCTACGTGTCCTTTTTGAAATGATTGTGATCATAGAATCATAGAATCATAGAATCATTGGGTTGGAAAAGACCTCTAAGATCATCAAGTCCAACCATCAACTAACACCACCATGACTCCTAAACTAGACCCTGGAGTGCCACGTCTACACCTTTTTTGAACACCTCCAGGGTAGACGACTCCACCACCTCTCTGGGCAGCCTGTTCCAATGCCTAACCACTCTTTCGGTAAAGAAATTCTTCCTAATGTCCAATCTAAACCTCCCCTGACGCAACTTGAAGCCATTTCCTCTCGTCCTATCGCTAGTTTCGTGGGAGAAGAGTCCAGCACCCGCTTCCCTACAACCTCCCTTCAGGTAGTTGTAGAGAGCGAGAAGGTCTCCCCTCAGCCGCCTCTTCTCCAGACTAAACAACCCCAGTTCTCTCAGCCGCTCCTCATAAGACTTGTTTTCTAGTCCCTTCACCAGCCTCGTTGCCCTTCTCTGGACACGCTCCAGCACCTCAGTGTCCTTCTTGTACTGAGGGGCCCAAAACTGAACACAGTACTCGAGGTGCGGCCTCACCAGTGCCGAGTACAGGGGCACGATCACTTCCTTACTCCTGCTGGTCACACTATTCCTGATACAACCCAGGATGCTGTTGGCTTTCTTGGCCACCTGGGCACACTGCCGGCTCATGTTCAGCCGGCTGTCGACCAGCACCCCCAGGTCCTTTTCTGCCGGGCAGCTCTCCAGCCACTCTTCCCCAAGCCTGTAGCGTTGCATGGGGTTGTTGTGACCAAAGTGCAGGACCCGGCACTTGGCCTTGTTGAACCTCATACAGTTGGCGTCGGCCCATCGATCCAGCCTATCCAGATCCCTCTGCAGAGCCTTCCTTCCCTCGAGCAGATCGACACTCCCACCCAGCTTGGTATCATCTGCAAACTTGCTGAGGGTGCACTCAATCCCCTCATCCAGATCATTGATGAAAACATTGAGCAAAACCGGCCCCAGAACCGAGCCCTGGGGAACACCGCTCGTGACCGGCCGCCAACTAGATTTCACTCCATTCACCACCACTCTCTGGGCTCGGCCATCCAGCCAGTTTTTTACCCAGCAAAGTGTATGCCCATCCAAGCCGTGAGCTGCCAACTTCTCCAGGAGAATGCCGTGGGAGACCGTGTCAAAGGCCTTACTAAAGTCCAGAGGCCTTACTAAAGTCCAGTGATGACTTGAAGGCAGCTGCTGTCACACTCCTCTTCAAGACAAGCAGAAAGCAGGATCCAGGGAACTACAGGCAAGTCAGCCTTAACTCAGTCCCTGGAAAGGTTGCAGACCAGATCTTCTTAGAAGCCATTTCTTACCCACGCAGCAAGCATAGGCAGATCACGCCTGACCAACCTCATTGCTCTCTGTTGTGGGGTAACCAACACCTGTGGATGTGGGGAAGGCAGTGTATGTTGTGCATCTTCATTTTACCAAGGCCTTTGACACAGCCTCCCATAGTCTCCTTAACACCGAACTGGTGAGAAACAGGCTGGACAAGTGGATTAAAAGGCAGATGGAAAATTGGCTGGACTGCCAAGGCTCAGAGAGTTGTGTTCAGTGGTGCAAAGTCCAGCTGGCAGCTGGTAGTTTCATGTCTTCATTAACAACATGGATGACAGAGTGCACTCTCAGCAAGCCTGTGGTTGACACTGAATTGGAGGAGGCAGTCAATACACTGGATGGTAGGGCTGCTAGTTAGAGGAACCTGAACAGGCCGGAGAAATGGGCTGACCAGAAGCTCATGGAGTGCAATGAGCAAGTGCAAGGCCTTGCACCTGGGATGGAAACACCCCAGGCAGGGAGGCAGGCTGGGGGCCAACTGCCTGGCAAGCAGCTCTGCAAAGAAGGCCCTGGGGGTCCTGGTGGACAAGTTGAACATGAGCCAGCAGTTGTTCCTGTGCAGCGTAGGCCAACTCCATCCTGGTGTGTATTACTAAAAGTGTAGGCAGCATATCCAGAAAAGTGATCCTTCCCCTCTGCTTGGCACTTGTAAGACCACATCTGGAGTGCTATGCCCAGTTTTGGGTTCCCTAGTACATGAAGAATATCAGCATACTGAGTGACTCCAGCAGAAGGCCAACAAGACAGTCAGGAGACTGGAAAGCATGATGTACAAGGAGAAGCTGAGAACTGGGCCTGTTCAGCTTGGAGAAGAGAAAGCTAAGGGGAGACCTTATTGCTATGTACAACTACTTCGTCAGAAGATACAGAGAAGATGATGCCAGACTCCTATCAGAGCTGCACAGTGATAGGACAAGAGGTAAGAGACACAAATGGAAATATGAGAAATTTCAGTTAGATACTAGGGTTAAATTCGGCAACAGGCTGCCCAGAGATGTTGTGGAATCCATTCTGGGGATGTTCAAGACTCAACTTGACACAGCCATGACCATCCTGATGTCATTATACCTGTTTTCAGTAGGATGTTGGACTAGATGCCTCTGGATGTCCTTTCTGACCTAAATAATAATTCTGTGATAAAGCTTAAAATTATAGTAAGTATTTATTGAGACAGTTTTTGAAAATTTGAAAAATGTTAAAAAATAAATGATATAGCACTATACCATTTGTATATGGCTATTTATCATATATCTTAAATATAGGCAAAGCTAAATTCATTTTCAGATAGGTGTTGCTATCTGAAATGGACACATGCAGGATATGGATGAATGGTGTTTTGCAAAAAGCAGATGCAAAGTATAAGAAGCTTTGTGTCATTTAAAGTTTGAGATTGGTTGCTATATATTGCCTAGCACAACGCTAAAAAAGATTGGCTTAGATTTCTTAGAAATATCTACTTTGATGGTTTCTCACAGTTTTTTCAATTATTTTCCATGCAGATAATTAAGGCAACCTTCAGATGCATTTTGTTTGGTTATGGATATATCATTTACAGTATAAGTAACACATTTTCAGAGTTTTATATAAATGAGATTATAATTTATTGTTGCTATCATTTTTTGCCTTTTAAAAATATGGAAGACATGATTTCATTTTCTACAAGTGTAAATACAGCTCTCTCGTACAGTGTATGTTATAGAAGACATAGAAAAATTATGTCCAATTACTGTCTTAAAAAATATGAAGCTCATTTCCAATAAGATCTCTGAGAAAATGACTGTAAAGAAGCATGAAACTGCAAAAAATGGTCGTCTTAAGATGAAAAATAATGTGTAAGCTTGCTGTTTGAAAATATCAAACTACTTTATGAAGAATCTAATCATGTCTTTACTGCTGCATAACTAAATGTCACACTTTCTGAAAATGTGGCTTTGATAGCAGGAAGGTTTAAAAACTTGACTCTGAAATTGCCAAAAGGAAGAAATAAATTGCACCAGATTTTATACTTATATTATTAATATGTTATACTTGATCTGTGGAAGCCCACATACCTCACACTTGGATAATATGAAAATATTATATAGATAATTTTTTAAACAATATGTATGTTGTAAGTTGCTATGAAGCCATAAAGAGTTCATGATGCAATTCACGCTGCCCAGGAAGGGAGAGTTAGTTAGAGCAATAGCAATTTAATCAATATCTTATTATAAGCATGGCATGAGAAAAGAATGTGGGAAAAAGGCTTGCTACCCAACACCCAGAGAAGTTTGAACAATACTTACTTGTAAACACTTAGAGCTTACTAAAGCTAAAAATGTTTCTCTAAATTAATTCTTTTTTTTATGAAAAAGGAGGAAAGTTTCTAGCCATTTCTTTCCCTTGTAGTTTTTTAATAAAATCCAGATATGACTGAATGAACCCAGAATAGGCCATCTGCTGTGGACAACATTCAAGTACCATGCTCTCAGATGGCTTTTAGCTACTGAACCTATAAGATGTATTGGAATGAAATGAAATGAAATGAAATTTTTTAAAAGTTCTTGATTATTGGAAGTTGCAAAGAAGAACACAGAAAACAGCAACTTAAAATATACTTGAATCTAATAGCACCTTCAAATTATGAAATACGACTTTGCTTTAATCTAACTTTAAAATTTGGTCTGATTTTTACCATGTGTAGTCTTTAATATTCAAGAAATTTCAAGGAGCTGTGGCAGAAGGAGAAAATATGCCTTAATATATAGGAAAAAAGAAGTACTGCAAATTATGATAACAAAGGATTTATTTTTTTAGGTACAAATGTCTATAAAAACTGGCCAAATGTGTAGCTTTCATGTTTTAATGTTCATTATATTGTGTCAACTGAACATGATTTACACTTTGAATATACTTATTATATCTGAACTGTGTAACCACTTTAATATGGTAATACTGTGTTTCACTAACTTTTCCTCTAAAGATTTTTGGGTGAATTAATTATAGCCAAATACAAACATCCTGATCTCACTAGAGCTACAATTATTTTATCTTTATTATCCAAGACCTTTACATACAAGCAACAGCACATCATGATTTAGTCCACCGAGAGTGACAGGCCAGTATTTATGATTTGACAGCATGTCACTGTAGTAGGTATGCTGACTACTTAATGTCTCTAGAAAGTCTCTTATGGCCTTCACTAGCTCATAAAATTAACTTTCATTGTCCTTTTGCCTGAGTACTGATGACAAAATGTAATCTTATTACAAGAGAGAAAATGTCTAATGGTAGTTTCTTTAGTAAAACATTTTTCTTCAGAGATTTAATTTATAAAGCTTCATCTTGCATGAATTATATTCAGTGCTTCAAAGCACATAGTAACTTTTCAGTATTTCAATGGTCCTCTTTTGGTGTACTGTACAAACCCTCAGAAGTGACATATCGTCAAACTGTCAAGAATCTACTTGATGCATGTCAAAGCCTCGCTATTCAGAACTAGTGAACCCAGACACCTGAGCAGTAAAAAAACAGTGAATTTTTACTCTGTACCTTCACTATAATGTATCCATGTATGACTACCTCAGCAAAGTAGTAATAGCTCTTGGCAAACAGCATTCATCTGGGCTGAAAAGCTGTCAGCAGCAATATGGTAGATGTCAATTAGAATAAAGTATGAGATGCAAACACATTTGCCAATTACATGCATTAGACCTCATAATGACTGATGTCACAAATGTAGTCTGGTGATAAATTATCTTAAGGACAGTAATTATATTTTTCCATCAGTTGAATGTACCCATTTTGAAGTTACAAAACGAGATCCACAGGAAAAGTCTCCCTTTAGACAACAGAAAGAACAGGAATGTCATGGAGCAAGGTTTCTTGCTGCTTGTTGTTTTCCGGATAGACCCTGCTTGGACTTCTAAGAAAAATAAATATTATTCAATTTTTTAATTATATATTCTTTTAAAGGAAAACAAAAACAAGCACACTGACAATTTTAAAAGACAATTTTGAAGTCTGTTGAAGAGATCCTGGCAATTTAGATTGAAGAATAAATAATTATTCTAAAATAGGGATTACCAAAAGAATTACATGACTCCAAATAAGCAAAAAAGGGACTGGATCATTTAAAATGGGGAGGATGGCTTCCAAGATAGTGTAAGAAGAAATGAGAACAGTGATAGAGACAGTGACAGGTGCATACAAAGCTACCTGGCAGTATATCCAGTATTGGCAATTTTTAGATTAAGATTTAGATCAAGATGGGGAGTTGGACTTGATGGTCCTCATGGGTCCCTTCCAACTTGAGATATTCCATGATTCTATGATTTAATATTTTCCTAAATGGTCATGTTTAAATGTTAATATCAACACCTTATTTCAAACAGAACTCAGAAAGATTCTATAACCTATGTTATCAAGATGATCAGAACTATACTTTTTGGCCTAAATGTATATATATATTTTTTAAAAAAGTAAAAGCACCATGCAATAAAATCATAGAATGTGGTGAAAAGGTTTCTGTCACAAATATAAGAAGCATGAAGCTTTAAGTAAGGACAAAATATATGCTTCTTGCCCTTCAGCCAACAGAATTAATACTGTAAGTGATATACTGGTCAAAAGAAAGCAAACTGAGAGTTCAAAAGAACTAATTCCTTCCTTATCATACTATATATGAATAAACAGGATAAGGAACTGATTTTCACACTCAGATCTTCTACCCTTTCATTAATCTGAATACACCCCAAAATTTCAAAAATTACTGGCTTCTATTGGCAGCAAAGAACACTCTTGGAGGATGCGTGGCAGCATGTAGGCAGAATAGGCAAAGTAAGAGATTAGGGGTAGGGCATAGAAAGTAAGCATAGTCATTTGGGTCACTTATATTCATGGATCTTTCTCATAAATTTTCTTTGGGATGCNCGGGTATAAAGCCTGAGTCAACAGCACCAGAAGTTAAGCAGGAGCAGTTCACAGCTAGGCAAATGTCATTTGAAGATATGGCAAGGATATTCTGTTAGAACCTTGTTTAAAGAAGGCCTTTTCTCTCCAGGCTAAACTGAGAATTAGCCAAGCAGTGAACTCCCTGAGAGTATTCATTCTTCAGGCTGCTCAGAAACAGGATCCCAGAATTGAGTGCAAACTGGGAGGCAGGTTGGTTGGTATCTGGATCATCAAGTGTGCTAAGACCACAGGAAGAAAGCAGAATTTTAACTTAAGTTCTACACCTGTTTCCTCTCAGTGGTCCATCAGAGAAAACATACAGCAGGATTTTTCTTGGGGCCCCCTGAACTCATAGCTCAGCTATACTTCATAGACGGCTGCATATCCCTGGTTAAAACTTAATAATAAGATTCAGGCAGATGTTGGCTTTATAAAAGTACAACATTGATTTAGTCGTAGTTGATTATGAGAGGTCTGGTTAGCCACAATCAAGCTATGTAAAAAATATGGTTTTATAAAAAGACCTATTGTAAGCTATGCAGTAGCATTTTAGTAATGGTGCAGTTATGGCATGCACAGACAGCTGGTAAATAAGGCCTTTTTAAGGATAGTGTGCTAAAGTCATGTAGTTCTTTATGAACAATTTGTCAAATATCGCAGGAGTGTCACCTTTGCAATGGGATCCATATACACACACACATGCATGCATGCACATATGTACACACCACACACAGGGTTTTGAGTCTGACAATGATAACCACTGCCACAATAAGTGAAATCCAGCAGGTACAAAAATCAACTCTCAGCAAAAAAATGGGGTTAATTGTTTCACTGATGAACTGTATCCATACAGAATGGAAATAACTGCCTTTGCAAAAACAACAAAAAAATAGTACTAAAAATATTCCTATACACAACAAAAAGGGAATGGATCAAAAATTGAAGTTAGGCCTAAAATTCCTAAATGAGTGGTTAAACACAGATGAGGCAGGGCGTGTGCGTGTATTATAATGTATGTATTAACACCATTAGTGGTCTATGAATGAGTGTAACTTGAGAATATAAATTCCCTATATCATGAAAGGGAGAGATGGTGCATTTAAAAGATATTTAAGTTTAGGACACTTAACCTAGGTGCCTCAAGTTTGTATAGTGTGGCTAGACCTCATTGTACCTTTCTATCTGCTGTTCATTTACTAGCATATTCTGATCAAACTATTTTAACAGTGGGGAAAGGCTTGCATCAGAGCAAATACAATTTTACAGCTGAATCACTAATAAGTTAACAATAATACTTGGGTAGTTAAAAATGTAACTATAAAGAATTAGAATAAGATTCAGAAAATCAGAGGTAAAAAAGGTTTTATTTATTTTGTTTTAATAGGTACTAGATCTGTGTTAGTTAAGGAAGCAGAAATAGAGACAAATAAGAATAAATTGTAGGTCACTGTTCAGAAAAAAATAACCAAAATAAACATACTGAGCAAACTTTGGGGATTCATGCATTTGGAAAAAATCTAAATGAAAGAGCAAAGATAGCGTAGCAGAGTTAGTGTACATACAGGAAGAAGCTTAACTCAGTTTTGCAATACTGTAAGGAAATAACCTTTCATAAATAACATAAAGTTTCCATGGAGTTTCTGTCTTTATTCCCATTTTCCCAGACTATTTTATTCTACCCCACACAAGACTTGTCCACTTGCCTCCTCTATCTCCAGCATCACCTTACTGAGATTTAATTTGTAGCTGATGATCAAACTTAAATCAAGGTTTTCTACATTTGTAAAAGATAGATAGCGCTGTGTTTAGGTAAATAGAAAGATGTTATGTTAGCTCTTTTGCTACTTGAGCCTTAATCAATTGAACAGTCTCTGCGGTTTCCTTAGTTCTTTTATATAATTTTAGAATGGGGTGACCAGGAATGCACATGTTATTCCATACTTGGAATATGTAGCTGATGATATTTTCCATTTATCCATGAGACAGAACTTTTTATTTGCCTAACTACAACTACCTTTAATATTAAATTACTATTGTCAGAACTCTATTCACAAAGACTATGAGATACCTTCCTAAGAGTCAATACCTTTAAAGCCTCTTATTATGTATCTGAAATTATACTTGTATTTCCCCCAACTGAATTAGTCTTTGATTTTTTTTTTTATTTTAACTGCCATTTTATCACACATTCACTTGGAATCATCAGATCCTTCTGAAATTCATTTTTCGGTTTTTCTATATCAACACAAGCTTAATACCAAGTAAATGACAATTACTACATTGATTTCTAATTTTAATAAATGTAATGTGCAATGTATGAATCATATGCTAATTCATAATAACAATTATTTTCCTAAGTTTTCTTAAACTTTGGTGTAATTTCGTTTCTACACTGATGTCAAAGTTGTGAATTAAGAAGAAAAATTGATTTCTTCAAGGAAAGTAGTCTCATGAAGGCTGTCAAAATGCCTATTCT
>WAAD01041186.1:0-15267 GCA_013389945.1 Fregata magnificens | reverse complement strand
GCTCTACTTTCAGTAAAGGTTTGCTGCAAATTCTCCTTTCAGCCCGAGGACCCCAGTTTCAGAGCCTTTGGCGAGAGACGGCCCATAGCTGTACCAACCATTCTCTGACAGCCAACACAGTTCTGATACTGGAAAAGAACACAGGAATGAAACATGTCCCTGGCAAGAAGGATTCAGTGTATTCCCCAGGCAGCCACTACCAACTGGGTTCTCAGCGCCCTGGTGACAATTAAAAGCTTGCCGAAGCTCTCAGTGCAAGGCTGAAGTATAAACACTGCTTGCCTTCCTGAGAAAGAGACAGCAAAATTGATGCTCCTCTGTGCCATCAAGGTTAAATCAATGCCACAAGTTCAAATACCAGGGACAAAGTCTAGTCTTTGTTGGAGTATCATCGTCTCCATGAAATTGAGAAAAATAAGTTTGCCTCAGTGCTCAAAAACTGAAACAAGAAGCAGGGAAGGGGAGAGCAAGAAAATCACTTTACTGACAACTATTGTATTAGACACAGCTCTGTGCCAGGGGCAGTCAGCTCTATTAAGGCACCAAATTGCGTCAGGTTTTCCTGGCAGCCCTGTTTGCATGCTTACCTCACATTACAGTACAGAAGTGCAGAGCTGTCACTTTCTCCCATCTCTTGAATATTTCTACTAAGCTTCGTAGATTTTCTGTCTCACAGAAACATTAAGCCAACCATGCATTCCGAGACACATTTTCTCCTCATGCACTAATCACGGTACCTCTGCACTTCTTTTCAATTCAGTCAATTCAATTTAGTTTCTTTTCACTACCACTGCTTCCATTCAGTTTGTTTTCCTCTCCGTTGCCTCACCCCTCCTTATGACTTATCTCTCTTTGCATTATGTTTCTTTCTGTTTCCTTTATTTTCTTCAGACACACAGTTCTCTCCATCTTTGCTGTATGTAAGATGCTGCTCAAAACCTGAGAAAATCACACAATAAAAGAAAAGAAAAAAAAAAAAAAGAAAAAAGAGCAGCAGCATTTGAGCTGGCAGTCTTCAGGAGCTGCCAGCAAGTAGCTCAGAGCTCCTCAGAGGGAGAGAAAAGAGGGGCAATTTCTTCCATTTTCTTCCATCAATCTTCCCTATTAATTTTCTTCCGTGAATAGCTCTTCAAATAGGTGGTTTCATGAAACAGGTTCCAGGATATTGTGGTTTTAGATTTAAATCCATCTAGAGTCCATTTTCCATCGATGCTAAAGCACCACTCACATGCAAAATATTGATGCTGCTGAACCACGGAAATTTCAAACGAAAAAAAGTTTTTTCTACTCAAGTCAGTAGGACAGGGATGGAATAAAGAGGCAGTGGTGTAAAATACAAATGCTGGCTCTGATCACAGCAAGGCATTTGCTCTTATTACCATATATTTATCATCTCCATCTTATATTGTGCAAAAATAAAATTATCAGCATAGCTAAGGCCAAGCTACCCATCATGGCACTCAAGCAATACTTCCTGCTACACGACTTGAGGATTCAGATGTCAGATAAAAACAATTCTCCAGTGTGCAAGTCTGAATGTGAGGGAAAGTACTTCACTGCAGCTTCAGACCAAGACTCAAAACCAAGCCTAAATAAACAAAGCTGGTTTTCCCCCTTGTAGACAAATGAGGAAAGCCTACTCACTGCCTCTGCATAGGACTTATGTTTTTGTATGCTTTATATTTTCCATTAACCTTCCAAAAACAACTAGAGATTAAAGCCAATGCAGCGAGGTATGGTTTTATTTTTTCTAACTGGTTCCATTTCATTTTGGGATGCACATGCATTGACAATGAACTGAAACCAAACCAAGTATTGCTCAGCTACAGGAGTCTATAAGCAAAATGGGTCAACTACTATTTCTAAACTTCTTTTAAAGTTCTTCCTACACAGCGTATTGCCACTGCAAATACAGCAATACCATTTCCTAAGGCTGCACACAGGCCAGAGTCAGTAACGCTAATGAAGGTGATACAGCAAGTGCAGGAAGATAAGTGCCTTGCTTGTCGCTATCATGCTGTCACTATTATGTGGTTTCTAATATTTCCTAATTGTGTCTTGTTTGGGACAGCAGACTGCCAGTTGTTCATTTCTTCCTTAGACATATGTTCAAGTTTAGTCAGGCAAATGCCTTTGTAACGTTTGAAATTCTGCACATTCTACAGCAGCATCTTTGCCATAGAAAATATTGCTCTTAGTATAATTTCCTTGACATGCTGTAACTAGAGATGAACTGAACTAACTCTTCAGAACCTATTATTACAGACCATATGGATATCAGTTTGCATGTGCACATGCATACAAATGAAAGATAAATCCTGGATAGGCTATTTGTTTACCAGCTGGTGAAAACAGTAATTTAACTACTATCTCAAGTAGACTGGAGGGAAGGGGTTGATTCCATTTAAAAGAAAAGTAATAACTAAGGGAAGCATCATTATTTAAACGGTTTTATATGTTTTTTTCCTATGATTAGGGAGTGATGTCCTAAAGAGATTTAAAAGTGCAATAGGGAGTAGACACAAAAAGAAGTCTTTTCTTCTTCAGCGTGTTTATTTTCTGCATTGGACAGTAGCTTCAAGTAGTCCAACCGTTTTCCCACTAGCATGATGCAAATGTTCCACTGCTAACTTGAATATAAACAGAGAGTTTACGGTTTGTTTTCTTTTTTAAATTACAATGAATGTACTTAAACCAGAGGAACCCAGGGAATCTGTAATATATTGGATTGGATTGGATATTAGGAAAATTTTCTTTACTGAAAGAGTGGTTAAGCATTGGAACAGGCTGCCCAGAGAGGTGGTGGAGTCACCATCCCTGGAGGTGTTCAAAAAACGTGGAGACGTGGCACTTCAGGACATGGTTTAGGAGTCATGGTGGTGTTGGGTTGACGGTTGGACTTGATGATCTTAGAGGTCTTTTCCAACCTTAGTGATTCTATGATCTAGATTTTTTGAATAGCTTTTTTTTGAATAGATTTTTATATTCATGCATACTGACACAAACTAAACTAGACACACTAAACTAAACACAAACTAAAACGAGCATACTTCATTGCATTTAAGTCTATTTTTAAGGCGAGTTCACCCTGTTTGAGTTAGTCAACTCAAGTTCAAACAGCAGAGAAGGTAAAGTAACTTTGCTTTTATCTCTGAGCTCTCTCCCACCTTGGAATTTGATAGATTGATACAGCCTTGTCAACCTGAAATAAGGGCACCCATTGATGTAATACCATGTCTATTAGACAGGTTAGCTCTAGAAATTCATCTGACAGTTTGTCAATTTTATATTTACTTAAGTCACTAGTTTCATAACTTCAGATTTACAGTCACACAGCGAGAGCCTGTTGTGCTTTGCATTGAGGAATAGAGTTTCTTTACCATTTAAAAACAAATTGATTGCTCACAAAATCACTGGATACTTTTAAGACTCAGCTGGGCAGGGCGCTGGGCCATCTTGCCTAGACTGTGCTCTTGCCTAGAAAGGTGGGACCAGATGATCCTTGAGGTCCCTTCCAACCTGGTGTTCCATGATTCTATGAGAAGGAAAGCCTGTTGACAGGACCATCGCCAAGTTTCTCCTCAAGATACTTTTCTGAATTGGGGCCTCATGGAGTTGTTTCAGATACACTTGTGTCCCCTCTGGCCTTGTCATCAGTATATATTGGTCCTATGAAACAACTCATAATTAAATCACTTAAAGATAAAATTTACCAGAAAAAGGTCTAATCATCATGTTAGTTCCGATGTTAAGCCCAACTCAGAGGACCAAAGAACTGCCCAGCTATGGTTCCAGTTTGCTGCGTAAGTGTCAAGAAAAAAAAAAAATATTCTCACAGCTATGAGCAGTGGCTTGATAAATTGTTCAGAGAATTTACACTTAGGCAGGAAATGAAACATTTTAGAATGACCAGTTACTTTGTGCACCTACAGATGATGCTAATTCACCCAGCCTTCCATCCTAAATATTCTCCCCCAAGCCAACCTCCGCCTCCTGCTTTTTCCCCCTGCTAGTCTCTTGTTTTCTGTTCCCAGCAAGAGCTGCATCTACTTTTGTTCTTTTCAGCAGTCTGCTCAGAAGTCATTTATTGGTACACTCTCGTGTTCTTTTATCAAAGTACAATATTGGTTTATACTGTGAATTTATATAGTCTCTAACTCAAGGTTGAAAGAATGAAGAGTCCTAGGACAGAAATACTGTAGCAAACATCCCAGAGAAGATCACGTACTTGCTGTTATTTTGAGAAACAGAGAGTAATGAAAGGAGAGAGGGGAAAACAGCTAGAAAGAGATATAACTACCTTTGCTTTCAAGGAGAGTTGCAATAAACCTTTGCTTGAAAAGCTACTTCCTATCAGCTTTGCTTTCTGTCACAAAGATATGCACTGTTTATGACTCTCTGTTTCATTAAATTTGACCTTCTGCCTTTAAATTGCAAAAGCACTTTCCCACAGATGCATGGACACTTGAACTTAAGAACACAACAGATAAGTGTCACCACTTCTATTAACTGTGAACAGCTACTTGCCCAACGGCTTATAAAGTATTGCAATGCCAGGTTCAGAAAATGCAATACACCATGAGTTCTAAATCACCTGCAAGAGTAAAGGTCTCCAATTAGAAGTCTGTCACTTAGACAAAATGTCATCAGCATGTTTTAAATCCTTCAATTTTTTAATGGGACTTGAGTCTCCTCCTGCCTTCAGATCTGTAAGCAGCAAAACACTTTTTGATTTAAGCTCCAGGTCAGACCCTGCAGCTCTATGAGGCAAGATTACTAGACAAATACACAAGCTAGAAGCATACATAATGTTTAATGTTATTCTAGCAGGAAATGTTTAAAGGAATGTATTCCACCACTTCTAAACCTAAAAGGCTAAGTCCTTTCTCTTATAATGCATACAGTACTTGTTTAAGATAATTTTCTTTACTAAGCTTCTTTGACAGAAAATATTAAGCAATCAGTAATCATATGCAGATAATTTTGGCAAGACCCTCAACTGTAGCTGTAAAAGCTTTTATTTCTCTCCCATAACACGTAGCAGCTTTCTCAGCTTCCTAATTACACGCATTCTTTATTCTTTTTAACCACTAGCACAGAGCTTAAACACTAGCTGCTGAATAACGTGAAAAGAACAGTGTGTAGTACATTTAAAGGAAAAAAGAGCAGCTGTCACAAAGCAGAAGCTTGATTCCAGCAACAGAGAGCTAGCACATCATCTCAACTGCACAGAGGCCTGGCATTTGCTATTCCAAGCCATTCCGGCCAAAGGAATTGAACTCCAATAAAGAACAATTCAAACACAATTCTTCCCCTGCTGTTCCCCCCCAGTCTCTCACAAATGAGCTGGACCACCCAATGATTAACGGAGCTTGTTATTAACTTACCCAGACAATCTGCTGTAGTAATACCATTATCCTGAAGATGGACTTTTACCTTTGGGTCCTATCAGCTCCTATACCAGCTGAACTTGGGCATAGCCACTGCTTCTAGTGCTACAATTCTGAGACACATTGTGATTTGAAGTCTTTCCTTTGGACACATTGATCTACCATCTCATATGCTTTAAACTTGAAATCCATATCAGACTTGACATCCTTCCCAGGTACCCAGATAGGCTTTCTCAGTGCACCCCACAAAAACTGCAGTTTTCACTTAACTGTTTGATCAGGCCAGTGGGATGAAAAAGCAAGCAACACAGGCTTCACATAGGAATTTCTAAAACCACAGTGCTTTTATTCTTGATACCCTTGGCAGCTACTGAACTTTGGAGGCAGCAAAAACACTGAGAAGTGCATTCCAGAAACTGAGTCCATCCCATTGCAAACTCAGTTTTTCAAGATTTCTACATGCCTCCTACTCCTCCTTGCCGATAAATCCAACTTACTTGTGGCAAAATCCAGCCCCCTTCAGAGAGCAAAATCCTATTCCTAAACAAAACCTTCATCTCCATGCCACTGTATAAATCACAGAGCTACGTAATTATCACTCATGCTTTCTCCAAACTTGTTCCAGATCTCTGCACAGAAAGGTTTCAGACTGCCCTTTGATGACTTCTAGCTATGGTCCTTCCAAGCAGCACTAAATAACCTTTCTTACTCATTGCAACTGTTCAGACAGAACACGAGCAATTGTTCTGGACAAGCCCAAATAAATACAGCGCTGAGGCCAGTGTTTCTACATATTACAAAATAGCCACTCCAGTTTGCCAATCATACCTCATCTTCAATCACATCTAAAAGGGCAGTGAAAAAGGACAGTAATATACCAAACCCATGGAAAACGGAGGCAAATGATACAAATCAAACAGATCATTAGCATGTGATGGTGTGTACACCAATACTCAGCATGGTGTCTATGAGTTTAAATTAAATCCATACAGATATTGAAGAAAGACAGTATCATGGACAAAGGACATTCTTGTGCATATATGAATAATGTACAAGACTCTGGACTCCATAATGCGATTTTGCATTTCTATAGAGAGTGACTCATTTCGCACCAGGCGGTGACATGTCACAGTATTACTGAGCATTTTAGTCAAACTTGTCTGCTAAAGCTATTCTTTAGCACATGCATTGTACAACAAAAACTACTTTGTATTGCAAAACCTTGAACACTTTCCTGACAAACCTTCACTGTTTCCCAAAGAACTCAATACTGATGCCTACACATGCATTTATAAATTGGTAAATAGAAAGTAATCATTATTGTACACATTTCAAAAGGAAAACACCTTCGTAAGAATTCAAATGTAATAAAATAAACTAACCTATCTAAATGTTTAGATGCAGATACATTATTTACTCTGCAAGCCTACTTAAAAGACTATGTAATAAAGTGCGAGACTCGAGACTGTCCACTTTTCAGAAGAGAACAAATAAGTGCTTTTAATGAGAAAACCTGATTACACTGAAGTCTCTGACAAAAATTCAATCAAATTCATTGATCTGAGATTTTGTGTAGCCAGGAACGATGACATACATGAAACCATAAACCTCCACACAGACAGAATCACTCTTTTACTTCCATATTTCATTCTGCAGATCTAAAATACTGTTCCCTAATCTGTTTAAAATCTTGCTGCTTGTGGAAGTGAGCATATCCTAAAACCAGAAGTATAAAGCCACCACAGGGCCATTAAAAAAAAAAAAATCCTTAGTTCATATCCTTCCTCACTTTTCCAATTTCACTGACTCCTCGCTCAGTTCCAAACTTTTGTTAAAGAAAACATTCTGAATTTCTTTGAAAAGTAAAATTTGGGGATTTTTGTTCCAAACTATGACCTGTTTGGCACTTGCTTATCCAGCCAGAATATGCTGAGACAGCACGTGCATGAGCACTGCAGACAAGGGGCAGTAGTGGGTGCATCACACAGAGGCAGTCCTTCTGCAGGGTGACAAAGGACGAGCAGCAAGACCCAGTGCTGGGTACATACCCTGCCAGAACCATTTCCTGCATCTGTTTAGGCATCTTGTTTCAGGTATAACAACCGGGCAATATTTCATCCCCTTTACTCTGCATGGAGAGGAGCTAGAGCTGTGAATGACAAGTTACACGCAGAGCGAGTTCCACTGGCTGTTAGCACATTAACACTTCTTCCTCCCTCCACAAGCTCCTGGTGCAGAAATTCACTTGGCAGCAATACAATCCTGATTTGGCCTTAAAACAATCCCTCTTTCTAAAGTTGTTCTCTGTGCTTGTAAGGAAGGTGTGGCTTCCTTTCGACATACTCATATACACCCACTGCGAAGATGAGAAAGGGTGATTATGCTATAAAACAAACCCCTTAAAATTAGAGATTGAAATAACCCCCTTTACATGCTTCCTTTCCAAGTAATACAAGGACCTTTCATATTATCTTCTTACTTACTCCAACTCCTGTGTGATTTAAGATGTTTCTGCATTAGACGTCTCTCACGACTGAATTCAAAGATTGCTTTTACAGATGCTAATATGTAACTGTCAAAGTGGTCCCTTATGACATTCTGTTTGGCCCAAAGAGTATTGAAAGAACATGAAAGTTATACCACATTTATTTTTTACCAGTTAGTTTGCCTCTTGCTACCTCTAACATCCTTTTACAATTTTACCCTAACTTCTCTCTCTGTTCTACATCATTTGTCACTCTAGTCCTTACTCTAATTGAGCAGAACTTCCTTCCTCTGATAGACCTCACAGTTGAATTAAGGGCCCTCTTTCCCCTACTCAGAAAAATGTATGTTTCCCCCTCCCTCCTTCAACAGCATTCTCAGCTTTCCACTGAAGTCAGACTGAAGACCCTCAGATCTCATTGTGTAAGCCCTATCACTCAAAGGATTTGCAGGTTATATGGCTTGAGGTGCTGTTGTCACCAGGAACATTCCTTTTACCTACATCCAGGTTGACCACCATTTTACTTAAACCACTCATTTGCCCTGTTTGGACTACAGGCTTGATGGAATGGAAGACCTACCCATATAGATCTTTTTGTCTCCTTTGTTTGCCCTCACATGATTATTATCATAATTATGATAGTCACCACTAAACCCAGGGGGAACTGGTAGCAGAGATCTCTTGTTGGCTAATCATTCAGAACATCAATGAGATACAAATCTCTTACAAAGCATGGTTTATTCTACTCTGAATGTGAACAAAACATTCTAATATTCATTAAGGTGTTTTTCCACAGCTGCTTAGCCTTCTCTAAATCCTCTTCACCCCTGTTGAGACATTCCCACCACTTCCCTTGCACTGGTACTAGCTCTCGTGCGACTAGGCTGTGAGCTGCTTCAGTGAGTTAATCCACCTGAAAGCTAATCACACAGTTGAGCTGGGTTAGTTTTCAGATGGATAAGCTGCCTCTGTCAGCTTAGTGTGTGATCACACCAGCACTCAGAGCTGACTCAAGGAAGTGGGCAGGACCTTAATCTGTGGGCAGAGAGAAGCTACGATGGCCTAGATTTAGGGTGATGCAAGTTGCCATGCAACTCCATCCTCAACCTGATGGCATCCAGCTGTTAAAGCCAATTCCATAAACATAGTACTTGCATAACCAGTGGAAAGGTGTGCGCACAAAAAACAATCTAACCATCCACTGAGGTAGTCTCATTTCTTTAATGACTCTGTCCTAAACTAAGTAAGCTTTACATGACCTTGTCCATTCAATACCTCTTCATTTCCGTCCTCTTCACATGACATCTAGCAATTGTCACTCTTTCTAGTGAAAATCTATGCTTTGCCTTATTCTAGAAAATGTTGGGATATTGTCAGTCACAGTTCTGGAAGAGCGCCCTACTCTGATTCATAGCTTCTAAGAGGAATCTATTGCACTTCATGTTCCCAGAACATTATCTGACCAGTTCCAGCACAATGCCCTGGAATTAACCCCAGAGAATGGATCCTTCACTCTTATCTCAGGTTAAACTACCCTAGCTTATTCAGGCAAGATGGCTCCCACTGGCTCTTGCGAAAGCTAACATTAAATATGTCACTGATTATAGCACAGGCCTGAACTCATGAGGGGGTCTAGCCAGCTTTCAGCACGTGAACAGTCCCAGAGCCATCCATGGATGTAGAGCTGACCAAATACTTCAAGGCTTCATGGAACCAAAGCCCAGTGTATTACCCTGTAGCTGGGTCCAGTATGAAGTCTGACTTGCTAAGAGTTGTTACAGAATAGCTAATCGCAGCATTTTTCTGTTAAAGTAACATATGCTAGTGTTGTTATTTGTTTTACATCATTTGAAACAAAAAATTAAATCCTAGTTCTTCAAATAAGAGAGATCAGTCAACACATAAATCATAGCTTGCATGTGCAGAATAGGCAATTAAAATCCTTAAAACATTTAAATAATTTTTTTCTTCTTGAAAACACTTAACTGCACTGCATAATTTATTAACATCCAGTTGCCCTGCTGCATTTTCCATGACCAGAGATTTCTGCTTATTGGCTTTACTGAAAACCCATTTAAATAAAAATCAGCTGTGGTCTAAAACTGTAGTTCAATTTTTTTTTTTTTTTTTTAAGGCCGAGTACATTGGGCCTCCTTATCAGGACACCAAGCACCTACCACCTCTTCCTGATTTTATGCCTTAAGCACATCCTCTATGTCCATATGCAAGACTAAAAAGATCACTTATTCACAACTGATGTCAGAGAGGCCTGTCAAAGTAAGGGCTAGGAAAAAGTCTGGGGTTTTTACTCAGTTTTTGGGCTGACCTAATTCTGATTTCTATAAAGTCAGAATATACTTACATCATCTTCACTGAAGTCAAACCTATCTCCTTATACATTCACCACCACAAGCAGTAAATATGAGTCTTAGAAATTACCTGACAAATACTTTTAAGCACCAATACAGACCAACCACAGGGGAAATAACATAGACAAAATGTGGACACTTTTAGTAGTGATTTACAGCTTTAAGCTCAAAGCTTATGTATTTGGGTTAAATATTCTTAAATTTGCAAAGTTCAAAAGCTGCAAACACTAAAAGATATGCTGTGAATAGTTAGGAGTACCATTTTTAGTTTTTAAAAGTTACTATACAACTATGTATTTATCTAAAGTAAAAACTTCCTTGGCAGTGCCACAGTTTAAAGTGACAGTTTTAGTGAATCCATTACCAGTAAAAAATGTGGTCAAGATCATCTACTACAGAGCCCCTAGTGAGCTGTACAGAGGAAGCAGAACAAGACAACTGTCAACAGAAGTTGTATATAGCCAGATACACTGATGGTCAAAATCGTAATTTTTGGTTGATGTGGTTTAGAATTAAATTCTCCCTAGGTTTGCATACTATTGATCATCAACGCTTCAGCATAATGTCTATCAGCAAGTCTATGTTGCATGCATGAAAACTGACAAATAATCTCTATTTATTGCTCTTTCAGAAACTACTTTCCATCAGGCAGTAATTCTTATGGACTTCCATTCCCACATAAGACAAAGGAGATTTGTCCTTCAATGTTATTAAACTACTGCTTACATTTTTTAGCACTTACACTAGCCTTGTGGATTTTATTAGGTCACTACAAAACGGATTGACGATAACTTCTCTTACCCTTACTTTTTACTGCACATTATTTTAAGGGGCATCATTCCTACTTTTCTGCGCAGTCAGTCCTGTAGTTTCCACTGCTTTTAGTACACTGTGAAACAGCTACATGCTTCTGCCACACAGTCAGTCCCTGTTACTTGCTACTCACGGCAATCCACCTGCTCCTGCTGGACATGGACTGCACACCTTCCCTTTGAATCAGCAAGATTTTTTTGTCTCCTCTGTTTGGGAGGTTTCTGGTTTGTTTGTTTCTTTTTTTTAAAAGCCATTTTAGTTGACAGTTTTCACAAGCCTTTAAGTTAATGTTCAGCATCAGAACACTGTGAAGTAATGTGCTTCCTGTTCCTGGGTCCACTACAAAGGCAACTGAGTTTTTAATCATGTTACAGTCTCATTACTCAAATATTTTGAAAAATCCAACAATATGCTCCCAGCAGCCCTGCAGCACTGCTGACTTCGCTGGGATTCATGTGAGGCCCTTAGCAACAACACCTATGGGAAAAACAGAAGGACTCAGGATATCTTATTCTCTTTGCTAATGCAACCTGTGCTCATCACGAGTTGCAAAACCTAAATGGAACAAACAAGTCTCAAACACTCTTGTGTACCTGAAAGTTTTTAACAATGCATGCTCCTTTCATTGACTTACTAGAAAAACTCCAAGTACCACAGTGAAAAGTAAATTAAAAAAAACAAACCAAAAAAACAAACAAAACAAAAAAACCCCACAAAACAAAAACCAAGCAAGGATTACTTTCATCACTGTGTTCACTGTGACTAGTCCGGAGAGGAAGTCATTGTACATTTTTGCCTTATTTTCATAACTCCATTTCAAAACATACTGGTGGTTTTAGGCAGCAACATGTTGTTACATGCAATACCACAAACTAAAATGCAGTTGGGGATAACAGGGCTTGCCAGACACACTTCTAAGACACACACCGTCCTGAACCTCCACGAGGCACAATTATTTCTAGTGGTAACAGTAGCACTGCAGAAATGCACCGCTGACTTCATCCATGGGCACAGAAAAGGACTTCCCTCAGCATGCACACAAAATTGTCTGTATTTCACTGTTATCAAACTTCATCAAATTCCACCTTTAAACTAATGACAGAGAAAACTGGAAAAAATTTCCAAGTATAATTTACACACAGAACAACACAGACCTCTGCAGAAATACCCAACCAGCTCTGAAACACTAATGCAAATGAGGTCAAAAGGCACTGTCCTCCTCTGTACCAGCACATGGCTTTACAGCAAGAAATTCCTACAAAAAAGGCAGTACATCCATCAGTAGCAAAACATGCCAAGTCCCATGAAACAGGAACCTTTAACCACAGCTGAAGAGATCACTGAAGGGCAAATCTCAATTGCTAACAAACTCACTTGAAATGAAAATGTCACAATTCTTGCATTCTTCATACCAAACAAAGTAGTAGATGCAGTCCTCTAATAATACAACTCTAAATTGCATAACACACAGAAACAGACTTTTCCAAAATTTGAAATAGCTGCTTGGAAAAGTAAGTACAAAGAAAAGCAAGATTTGCTATTTTTCAACCCCTTTGAGATGCACCATGTAGAATGACGTGCATAAATTAAAGCCCTGACTGACAGGAGTTCCAACAATGCCTGCAGTACCTAATTCATTTTACAGTTACTTTTTGGATTACGGAAACACAGCAATTGAATTTTTTTTTTTTAATAACATTTCAACACTATTTTGAGCAATCTTTGTGAATGCACTGAATGCATCTTTGTAACTGCATTAATTTAAACACACAGAAAGATGTAAGCTTCCAGGAATACTAGAATTACATTACAGACGTGCGTTTGCACAGCAGTATTTTCTGAGTAGTAATTACAACTGGCATACCAACACTTGAGATTTCTGTATATGTAAGTCACTTAAATTTAGAAAATAAATGGCAAATTGACAAAAAACGAGTTTTCTTTTGCACCAATCTAGAACAGTAATTTTGGCCAGACCATGTACGTATTTCAGTCACCTGCTAGAATAATAATCTGCATTACTAGAATTAGCGTCAATGCTTCATATAGGCCAAACTGCTGATGCAAAGATAGTCCATTTGGTGTATTTTACATGTTCCAAGTGATGAACAAAACATAAAATTTACTCAGTCTCACATACATTGGCAACAACTGAACTTCTGCTGAAGGAATAACTTAGACGATACACTATGAAAAGTAATTAACAAAGCAAGCAGTTACTATTTTGGATCCTAAAATAAGTAACATTCCAAAAGAATACATACAATCTTCATTCCACCTGAAACTAGGCTTTTAAAAAACTTACTTTTTCCAATTTTGTATAATTTTGAATAAAGTGTCACAGAAATTGACAACACTTGGCAAGATGACTTCATAAAGTTTCACCTTTTCCCCACAAAATAATTTCCTTATTTTCTTAACAAATGTAATTTTGATATAATCCAAAACAAAAAGCAATTCCCAGAAGCATTACTACTTTTGAGCAAGAGCAGCTATATTTATGTGCATCTTTTCGCCTTGTATAAATGAACTTTTTGTTCATCAGATAGAGTGAGCTGTACTAGTCTTCTGGCTGCTTCCCAAATGTGCTGATAGACAAAGAGGTGCTAAGTGCAAAGTCACAAATCTGTTATGCAAGCTATCAATGGCACAAGACTTGGTCTGAACTTGCTCCTTCTTCTTTGCAGCAGAGTGCAATCCCACACAGAAAGGCTTAATTTCTGCAATCCCACACTTACCTGACTAGAACTCAGAAATACAACAATAACTAACGAAGAAGCTTTAAAGACTGTTTCCACAAAGGTNTGTTTCCACAAAGGTAATGTCAAAAAAAGCAACATAAGAAGCAATGAATATATCTCATAAAGAAACCATGTAATTCAGCCTAGACCTCCAACAGAGTCAGCGACCCAGGGCAGCACTGCTCAGGGCAAGTGTCATTCCACATGGTGAATTTTCAGTTCTTCTACAAGAAATGTTTGCTCAGACATGTAAGTCTGGAAACTGAAGGGCAGATATTTTGCCTTCTAAGAATGTCTTGCAAATATATTTTGGGCAGAGGCTATCTATGAGGAGTTTTTCTGTTCAAAGGCTTAAAGATGGTGGGGGAGGAAATACAGGTTATATATACACTATATTTATACATAATAATGGCAGTAGTATCATCAATTTCCATTTACCCACAGTAAAACTGGGGCCTGGAGCTTTCAAAGGCAGAGAGAGGTAAGACAGTTCACATCCATGAGCTTTAGGGATTTTTAAATTTCAGTGCGTTTCAAGATTTTACTGATATTATATTAACTGTAAAAATATAGACATAGTTCAAATTGTTGAACAGATTTTGCGTAAAACTAAAACTACCTTGAAAAAGTCCTTTGTTCCACCTTTGGAAAGAAGCTGGAAACAAGAAAAATATTCTTCTACCACAAACAAGTCACATCCAAAAAACCTGCTGAACCTAATGACCTCGCATTTAACCACAAATGGCAACAGAACATTGCAAACACCCACTTCCTTAGACCTGCACAGACCACAGCTCTTAGGCCAGATGGACACAGTTGTAGTTTCATGACTCTACACTAGATAAATCCGTGGGATACTAACTTTTGAACATAGATCATAGATTTCATCACACTAATAACCAAGAATACACTGTCTTTGGGAAATTAGATCACCTTACACTAACATAGACATTTAAGTTCAGCCAAAGCTGTAATTGTGGATGCTTCTGTTTTCCTTTCCATTTGTGTTACCTTATTTACATCCTTGTTTTACATATTATTTTGGGGGCTCAGTCATTCCACCAAAGCAACCTGATGAGAGCTGAGAAAGTAAAAAGCAGAAAATATTTCTAGTATATGATAGTCTGCTCACCTCAAATTCTACGGTTCACTGTCTCCTTCAACTGATTTCAGTGGGAGGACTGAACTAAGCCTTTCATCAAAAGCTTTCTCATGTCCCAAATTTATTTTTGACAAGTCACAGGAATCGTAAGACCTCAAATGGAAACTGCTTGGGTTTGGGGTTTTTTTTTTCCCCCACCAGCTAAATAGATCCAGAATATAATTTTTTATTATTTTTTATTGTTTATCTCCATGAAAGTGTATCATTATAAACCAAGAATATATAAATGGAGAAAGTCTTAATAGCTTGTGACCATATGAAATATCTCAATGACTAAACACCCAATGTGTAAAAAAAAAAAAAAAAA
>WAAD01041179.1:29092-39439 GCA_013389945.1 Fregata magnificens | reverse complement strand
CCACTGTGTGATGGGAGCACACTTGTCAATATTGTAATGTCCTACACAGACCTCAGACAAAGTCAGGTAGCACTTTCCTGGAGACAGTACAAGTATAGAGTGAGTGACAGTACCTGTTTTATAAGGTTTGCACTCTGTATATTCATGAAAGAAAGGAGGCAGAGATTGCACAGCTGGTAGCAACACCACCACACAAAGCATAGAAGCTGGCTTTGTGAGCACCAGGTTGATGCCATGTTAACTGTCTTGATTTGCTCTTGCTAAGCTGCTATACTCTAGATGCTGCAAGCTTATTTTCACATAGTAATACCATTGAACTCCAAATATAAGACTCCGGACATTAATTAAAAGTGCCTACTAACACCATTTAGCCCTTATGCCATGTTCCACATTTTCATATAATCTTTAGTTCTTCAAAGAAGCAATAACCTGAGTATTAAGTGAAACAAGTACTCCATGTACTCCTTCACTAATCATCTGCCTGTTCAGAGCAATTAAAAATTAGTACTGATGCTTGTTGAAGATGAAAATAGGACTAGTAAATTTATATTGCTCTCCTCTGGGTTCTTTCTTTGTGTGTATTTTAAAATTCAATTTTTTGTTTCTGTTTCCTGGCATGGAGCACATAGGGCATCAGTATTTTTAGACTAAGTCACCATTACAAGAAATCCTTTCAAGGATTTTTAAATCCAAAAGGAAGAAGTATTTGAAATCTGTTAGGCCTAGGAGAGGCCTTCCACATCATTCATTATTAAATGTAGACCAGATACAGAGATACATCAAAACTGACACTAAAACTCAATTAGTGTAGATACAGCTCTTTTTTGTGAAAAGAATTTTCATCCAAGATCTTCAGGTGCCCTTCCTTTGTGCACAGAGTTCTCTAGGGTCCTAACATTATGGGTGCAGATTACTTACCTGGTAGTGAGTGAGTGTCAGAGGCACCTAACTCTACATGTGCTAAAAATTAACTCAGATAAAGACTTCTAAAGTTAGGTGAGGTCAAGCCCATCTATTAGTCCTTGACTTGTAAGGCCAGCAGATGAAACAGCAGGAAAAAAAGGTCACTTTTCATTCTGCTCTTTTGATTCTTTTAAGGATGATTGGAACAACACAGTTTTCTCTTTCCAGGAAAGTTGTTTATTTCTTTATCAGTAGCCATTTCTCTGGCCTTTCAGGTATATACCTGGCTTTCTGTCAAAGACTACAAGGAAAACAAGGTTTCACCTTCTGTGCATCAAGTTTGCATCTTTTTCATTCTCTCATTTTTCCTTTTCCAGAGTGTTCTTTTCACTTTAGTGTGTCTTTAAGAGCTTCACAGAATTGCCATGGGTATGATGCTCTCTCTTTTCCATTTGCTGAACCAGCTTCCTCCTCATTCTATAGTTTCTTCTTTGTCACCATCCCTGAATGACTATGCTTGTTTTGCCTCCTTGCTATACTAATTCCTTTTGCTTTTTACTTACTTTCCAGAAAAAATGAATTTAGGTGACTTTGCAGAAGAAAATAGCTACATATTCCAGTGAATTGGAGAGGAACATATAGCTTCCTGAAGACCATCCAGCAGATCAATAGAAAAATTAAAGCCCATGCTTGAACCATTGTGGTAAATTGGCCTGACATTTGGATTACTTATTTTCAGCAAAGATGGAGAACCATAAGAAATGACAGAGGAATGTTCATAGCTCTCAACCACTGACCTGTTGTCTTGCTGGTGGCATTATCCTGTAAAAAGATCCTGGTTCAAGGTCTGTTTTAAAATTTACAAATTGCTGTTCTCTAACTAATTTAGGAGTCTCAAGCTTATCATTACTTGTAAATTTACAGCTGTTCCATCCATCAGCAACTTGCTAATAGGCAGTTGTGCAACTCTCAGGAGCCTGCCATAAGAAATAAAAGCAGTAGGTAGCTGCTATGGCTGGAATCCCATTCCACCTCAGGAGCTTCTTAACAACATTCTCAGATGTGTAAATGATCCATTAGTAACCCAAGAGAATTGCTACAAGCATAAAAAGCTACCATCACGGAATGAGATGAACCTTTCACATTGTGATGAGAAACTGCTGGAACAGAGAATCCCTATACACCAAATCAGTAGTGCACAGGTCAGGAGAAGGAAATTTGCAAACAAATATCAAAGATAATGATGAAAAGCCACTGAAATTTGATAAAGGTCTGCTCTCCTGTATGAGAAGTTTTTTGGGATCTGCCTTATCTCTATCTTTTCTTCTAAATCTTAGAGTGCTTGTAACATCTCAGTTGTTGCTTTTACTGCAGAATAACCATTCAATCCAGCACATGAGCCATGGTAGCTTCCCTCTGATTTTCTTTTTCTGGCCTGGCTAAAAGCCTGTTTGATCTTCCTGTTGTCCTTAATGCATTTAGTCATTTCCCTTCTTCTTGGCAGCCAGTTTCTCCCTGGCCCCCATGATTGTTCTTCACTGCTCATTTCTCTAACTGCTCTGTCAGCAGCCCCACTGGCAGCTCTGTTTCCTCTTTATCAGCCATTACATCAGGACTCCCCCTTTTCCATGTTTACTTCCTTATTTATTTATATGGATTTTTGTCTGCTGTGCCTAGACTAACTACTTAGAATTTAGACTTCTATGCTCCAGAGCTTTTAGACTTATGATCTCACTCATACTGTTCTCATCTAGAATATCTCGTCTAGAATAACTTGTCTGTTAAGTTCAACATAATCAGTATAGCAAGTTGTCTACCCTACTTCCTTTAATAATCACAGCTCTTGTATTGCTTGACACCCATGTACCTGTAGCTTAAAATATTTTAAGACCTTTTTTGTAAATCCACCATCATCCATGCCGGAGCAAATTCAGCCCTTTCTTTCTCCACAGCACTGTAACTCTAACCCATTCTCTTCCTATCATCTATATGCATTTTAATGCACATCTTTTAGGTTTAATAAGCCCCCAAAGTTTCTGCAGTAACCATTTCCTCCACTCTCTTCCCACTTTCCAGTCCATATATCACATAGCCATTCCCTGCCTCTCTTTCCAAATGTATATTCCTTGTTGATTTCTTATCAGTCTTTATATTTTTTCACCCTTATTCACTGTCCCTGTGCTTGTTCCTTGAGTTCATAGACATATTGTTGGCAAACCAGACTAACTGCCTGGTTTCATGCAATCACTTTTAAAATTCTTACCGACAAAGAAAAAAACCCAACCCAAAACAAAACAAAAAACAACGAAAGAAGAAAGAAGGCAAGAAATTGTGAAGAAAAAATGAGGAAAATCGAGAACCGTTTTAGTAAGTTCTTCTGGGTAATAGTATGATCTCATTGTCATGCTTTCCTCTCCCCTCATGAGTTTCTGGCTTGTGACACATTAAGTGTAAATAACATATTCTTTGAATAATTTTTTTGTGAGAATCCTAGCAAAATCCTGGCCACACAACAGATAACAATAATAAAGGCAAATTTTGTGTTTTTAACATTAAAAGACAAAATTCCTTCCAGACATTCAAGTGAAAGTTCAGAATAAGTTGGTAGAATCGTTGGCTGAGGTTGCACCTCTGCTGTATAGTGGGGATCCCTTCACAGATCTGCCTTAAACAGTCATAAATTCATAAGAACCAACACTGTAGGGAGAAAAGAAAAAAAAAAAAAAGAAAAAACCCCACTCTCGTTTGAAAAGACACAGACATAGTCATTTCATATCATTTGATCTTGTCTGGTTGTTATTCTGGATGGCTGCAATACCCAAGACTGCACTTTCACTTCCTAAACATTCTTCCAGAGGCAGAATGCTGTTGATGACTCAACATCACCTTCAGAAACTACAACTATTGTTCTCTGAGGAGTTTAGTTCCTGTTCTTTTTCTTTTGGTTAGATAATTGTAATGTGGTTTTATTCTCTATGTCTAACTGATCCACCAGCGTTAGCAAATATTGCTTTTCAAGCATGAAGAGTAAACATCTCTGATAAAATAAGAAATTTCTGCTATGTAGACTGCTTAAAGTGTCATTGTTTTACATGTGTCCACTTATTTTGTTGCTCTTCTCTTTTATTTATGGAGTGCATAAATTACAGAACCTGCTTTACCACCAAGTAAGAATACAAGTTGTTAAGAAATCTAGGTGCGATGAATTTGACTAAATGTTGATGACTGCATCTGAGCTAGTTATCAAGGCCCCCATTAGAGTCAGTGGAAAGAAGCAGTCATGTCAGTCACTATTCATTTCATCATAAGTTGGATAACTAAAACAGACCAGAGAAATGTGCCCTTTTTCCTGTATTTATAAAAGAAGAATGGAGTGACTATTTCTCATGTAGATAGCTACACTATACACACGTAAAATCTACTGATAAAAATCTTATCTTTATAATTTAACCCTTTATTAGCATTGTGAGCCTAACTGTTAGCTAGCAACAACTATACAGATATAGATAACTGTTGCTTCCTCCAAGACCTTACTTTCTGATTAAAGACCTTTCAAGAAAACCAAATGACTGATCAAGTGAAAGAAGGCCAGCCATGTTTTCGCTTCTCTTTGCCTCAAATTCACTTGGTAATTATGACAGAAAATGTAACCAAACTGTGCAGGAGTGTCCAAAAGCCACTAACAAGCAGCCATAGGACAACTCTTTACTGAGTCAGAGGACTGAGGTAGAGCTAGATGTTCCTATTTTCCTTTTCTTTAACAAAAACCGCCTTTCTGCTTCACAACCTAGTATCACCACTGACTCAGATCTCAGAAACACATGCTATCCAGGAAGGAGGACTTTTCTTTCTCCTCTCTCATCTGAAAGTAATTGCCAAAGATGAATTCCCAATAGCCATGTAAATAAGAATCATAAGTGATTCTGTCATTTGCTGATGAGTTACACTCTGTATGTTCACCCAAAACCCAGGTTAGCTCTGAGACTGGGAAAAAAAAAAAAAAAATTCTTGTAGAAGAAGACAGAACACATTCTTGTGGTAGGTCTTACTGGAATGGTGTCCAGGCTGCTCAGAAGGCCACTATTGGCTGGAGGATAAGGCAGACTTTCTTAATCTATGACCACGGAAAGTTGACCTATTGTAGGCTCCAAAAGTTGGCAACTACCAAAAAAAATTTTGAAAGGTGATTTGCCACTACACGTGCTTAAATCCCTTATCTTTAAATCCCTAAAATATCTATATGTTCTGATTTTCCTTCCATCTCTACATTCACCTTGACATCACATATATTGGTGATTTAATGTAGACTTAGTTTGAGTTGAAAATGCAGTAAATCATGGTACTGCTCTCAAACTTGTTCAATAAAGCATGTCTATTCCACAGACATAGGGGATTTTTAAAAGAATTTGAAAGGAACTTCTTCTATGCCATGTTTTATTTCATTCAGCTTACCAGAGTAGTGGGGTTAATGATGTCTTCTTGAAATGAGGAACAGATGGAGATAGACTGCCCATGCTGTGCCAGCAGGCCAAAAGGAAAAAAANACTTGTTGAATATAATTTACGCTGCAAGTAATTTCTGCTATTAATCTGAGAGCCGTTCTGGTTAATCCAATACGAATTTTATCAAATGTGCACATGCACAGGATTTTGGAAGGGTAAACTTACTCATCCACTGATTGCACCAAAAATACATTTGCAGTGGAAAGTCTTCCTGGTAAGAGTGAACTGCATGAGCTTTGAACTTTTAAAAAAAAAAAAAAAAAAAAAAAAAAAAAAAAAAAAAAAAGGAGGTTCAGTTGTAAAAGTAAGGAGCCTAAGTTGCCTCCTCTGGTTAAAGGAAGATACTGAGTGTTATCCATCTAGAGGAAGAAGAGATGAAAGGGGAATGTGAATCTTAAATACATAATACATTATAGCACACTCTATCTGATGTTTGTGCTAAAAAAATTAAAATGTTTGAACTTTGCTGAGAAACCACTTCCTTCTAAAGAGATCTTTTGTTCAATATTTCTTAATTTATTTCCTATTATATTTCCTGTAAACCTGAAGCATTTGCAACTCTATCTCTTATATGTTCATGTTTCATTTCATTGTCTCAGTTTCATCAGTATTTGCTTGTATGGATCTCTCCTCCCAACATAGTTAAACTAATTGCAAATATGAATGAAAAAAAAAAATTCTGTTTTATTTTAATGAAGAGAAATTAGCAGCTGGGGAGGGAGAAAGAAAGAGAAACCTTTAGCCTCTGGTCTATCTGTACCAGGAGCAACCAGCTTCACAAAGGATTCCTTCACTTAATGAAATAAGTGTAGAGAAAGCTAATCAATTCCATCAATGCAATGGAAAACAGAAGAGGTTTTTGAATGAAAACCAATGAGAAATATCATGTAACACAACATTGAAGCTCAGAGGGCTGTGATCAATGGTGCAGAGTCTGGTTGGAGGCCCGTAACTAGCGGTGTTCCCCAGGGGTCTGTACTGGGTACAGTCCTGTTCAATATATTCATCAATGACCTGAATGAAGGGATAGAGTGTGCCCTCAGCAGGTTCGCTGATGATACCAAGCTGGGAGGAGTGGCTAATACACCAGAAGGCTGTGCTGCCATCCAGCGAGACTTGGACAGGCTGGAGAGCTGGGCTGAGGGAAACCTAATGAAATTCAACAAGAGCAAGTGTCAGGTCCTGCACCTGGGGAGGAACAACCCCATGCACCGGTACAGGTTGGGGGTTGACCTGCTGGAGAGTAGCTCTGCTGAGAAGGACCTGGGAGTGCTGGCAGACAGCAAGTTGGTCATGAGCCAGCACTGTGCCCTTGTGGCCAAGAAGGCCAATGGTATCGTGGCGTGCATCAAACAGAGTGTGGCCAGCAGGTCGAGGGAGGTTATCCTCCCCCTCTACTCTGCCCTAGTGAGGCCACATCTGGAGTACTGTGTCCGGTTCTGGGCTCCCCAGCTCAAGAAAGACAGGGAACTACTAGAGCAAGTCCAGCAGAGAGCTATGAAGATGATCGGGGGACTGGAGCACCCCTCTTATGAGGAAAGGCTGAGAGACCTGGGTTTATTTAGCTTGGAGAAGAGAAGACTGAGGAGGCATCTTATCAATGCTTACAAATATCTGAACGGTGGGTGCCAAGAGGATGGGGCCAGACTCTTCTCAGTGGTGCCCAATGACAGGACAAGGGGCAATGGGCACAAATGGGAACACAGGAAGTTCCAGCTGAATATGAGAAAAAACTTATTTACCGTGAGGGTGACAGAGTGTTGGAACGGGCTGCCCAGAGAGGTTCTGGAGTCTCCTTGTCTGGAAATATTCAAAACCCACCTGGATGCAGTCCTGTGCACCCTGCTCTAGGTGTACCTGCTCAAGCAGGGGGGTTGGACAAGATGATCTCCAGAGGTTCCTTCCAACCCCAACCATTCTGTGATTCCGTGATACTGTGATTAAGGAATGCTGCCTGTGATGCTAAGGTCCTTGCTATTCAGAGTTCAGAGGCATAGATACTTATGAATGCTCTTCTTTTTAAATTTTGCCTACCAACTTTTCCCATGTTACTGAAGCCATCATTTTAAAAGATTGCACTTCTGAAAAGTAACTGAAATAAGTGCCTAAATATGAATGTAAGAATCTAGTTCTAGCCATCTGGTTTTGAAAATGTTGGTTCAAAAGTTTCACACTTGTTGATTGGTGTCTAACTCAGAGGGAGATTTATTTGTCAACACAACACACATTCTCTGAACTTCCTGTACAGCTTTCAAACAACAAAACATGTTTTCAAAATTATCTTTGTAATTGAGCATGTAATTTCCATTAAAATGAATAGGAGTGGTGTGTCCAAACCATGGGGCATAAAGCTGCAAGGCACTTACTTCCTTGATCATCAAGGCCAGAGATTTTTTATTACAGACAACAATATCATACGATACTTTCCATCAACATATTAAAAATAGGCACGTTTCATGCCACCACAATCTTATTAAAGTTATTGTAAAATCTCACTATGCTAGCAGTTGAAAACTTGTTTTTGATCTGGCCTAACTGTTTCGTATTCACCTATTCTGTGTTCTGTCCAACTCTCTTTACAACATGTTTCTGCTTTCTTGATGTACTTGAATAAGAACATCTATTTAGACATATTTAGACAAATTTTTAAAAATTGGATTCAAAGTGCTGGTTTCAGGGGGCTGAATCCTTGTTTGGAAACACCGTGACTGTGGCATCTGAGAGCTTCAGACATTTTCCAGGAAAAAAGAGTGTGAGTGAAGCCTTTAAAAAAACCTTATTATCTCCATTGTTTTGATCAAAAGCCAATTTGCTTTCCTCTCTAACAGTACAGAGTCCTCAGGTAATAAAAAGCAAAGCCCTTCTTCAGCCGTAACCTATACTACTAGTGATTCTGCACATTAGGCAACCTCTGTGTCATTATTTGCGGTCATTGTGAGGTCTAGTTTTGTATTCCTAAAGAGAACAAAAAAAGCTTGATTCTTGAAAACACGCATTTCACTCAAGTCATAATCACTCAGGTCACACTTATGACCATGACAGTGAAATACTTTATACTCTATGTGAGTATGCAAGAGTGAGAAGGGGAGCTGGAGAAATTCAGAATTGTATGGCACATTTTGTATGCCTTTTGGAAAACACCTGAAGTTATGCATTTATAACACTTAGCATTATATTTGCCATAAGGCTTTTGCAACCATGTAATCTATTAAATTGTCTGTCTAGTAAGTACTGAACACCATCCAATTGCAACCACCTTGCCTAATTTCAATCTTGAAAAAGGGTAGAAGATTCAAAACCAGTTACATTTCTGGAAGTTTTGTGAAAATTTGGAGCACATTAGAAGAGAGAAGGAGAGACTTACCATGATGGAGAGGCAGACAGAAGTTAGCTCTTACCCAACCCCTTTGGAAGTAGCTGTATGGTCAGTCATGCAGAGTATCATGCAGCTGGGCTGATCAAACATGCATGTCTGTAGGTCAGGACTAACCCCTCTATGTAAGGCTGTAAGTCTGGAACAGTCTATGTTAGGTGTGGACTAACCCCACTACACGTGCCTCTTGGCTGATTGCAGGGTTCACATTCTATACGAATGCAATCATCCCTGTCTTGGGGTAGGATGTAAATCCATAGGGGATTAGCCTGCTACTGTTTATGGAGCAACAAAAGAATCCTGCTATAAGGTCTGAAATACATTAATGACTCCTACTAATAAGCAAGACTAGATGACTAGATGGACTAGATGATCTAATGGTATTTCCCAGCCTTAAGTAATAGGATTATGATAAAACAACTGTCCCGGAGTGGGTTAGCCACTGGTGATATCATTAGAGAGAACAAAACAAATGTCTGACAGTTTCAGGACATTCCTAACTTCAAATTACTCAACATCATAGGTAGATTCTTCAGGTTATAAATGGCAGCTGAGGAACCCAAATTACCTCCAAAATTTGTCACGTATAGGCATTTCAAAATTAAGCTTGAGTTTTCCTCTTTCAAGTGTTTTCACAGTCATTATATAGATAGGTGAAAGATCCTTTATATGTAGACATTGAACTATCATTGATGGTCCCAGAAGACTTGCTTCCTTATGGCCTTCTTAGAGCCTAACACCCTGTAAATAGCTAAGAAAAAGTAACCCTATTTCCTGATGATTCTCTTTCAGATAAGAAATCCTGGAGGTGTGTTTTGCAAATATGGAATCAAAAGAGAGCAAATCTGCACTTTAATGACAGTAGCTGCTATAATCTATTCTCTCAAGATATGTTTCATACTATGATGAAGACTGAAAACTGCAGATTTAAATCATTGCCAGAAATCTTTTAGGAAAATCTTACCTGTTTAGAGAAATCAAATAGCTACTGCTGCCAGTTTACCTTTTGAAAGATATAGGAACATTTGAAAGCATACCTCTACCTATTTACTCCCCAGCTTTCAAGTGATCCCAGATTTCTAAGTTTCGTCTTCTACAGTAAGGGGCAATTTCCCAGCAGTGCCTATCAGACCTGTATCTGGTCCCAAAAAAGACCTTCATGATATAAGGATAACTAAGCTTAGCTAGTTTGAATTTGGCTCACAATATTACTATTGGGCATTTTTAAAATTTGCCCTTTCACACCATTGTGTAGCATGAAGAAAAGAAAGCAAACTGCACTATGGTGAGCTGAGTTATCATTCAGATAAAAACACTAAGGAAATTCACCGGAAACATTTGTGTGTGTGGTTACATCATTGACGTCAATTCAGAAGTTCTGTGTATCTCAAGAACAGATGTCAGTTTTCAAATGTTTTGTATTATAAATAAATTGGCTTTTGACCTGAGTAATGAGATAGCTGTACTTTGGCTGTAAATACAATTACTTATGGCTAAACAACTGCAAATTTCCAGCTCTGAGACGTGTTGACTTACGGAAACGCATGACAAAAAAAAAAAAAAAAAAAA
>WAAD01041179.1:7289-29048 GCA_013389945.1 Fregata magnificens | reverse complement strand
AAAAAAAATGGAAAAGAAAAAAAGGCAGAGACAAAAAATGTTCTGAGGGTACAAAGTGTATTACCGAGATTTAGATTAAATAGGTTTGAATAATCCATTTTAATCAATACAGTGAGAAGAAGTATGAATGAAGATATGCTGAGATAAAATGAATGAATCTTAGTGATTTCTCATTTTACTTTACATTTTTTAGTTCTTTGGAATCTGATCAGTAAGCTAAGAAAAAATAGTTAAAAAAAAAAAAAAACAAAAGCCAAAACTCCAAAACTTCAAACCTGAAATGAAATGATCCAATCTAGAAATATTGTTCTCTGACAAAACTCCCTCTTTGTCTTGAGAGCTGAGGCAATGTTGCTTTGTTGTCACTTATTCAGGTGAGTTCTCCTTTTTCACAGATTTTAAAGCAGTATTTAGCTGGCATAGAAAGCTGCAGTTGCCACAACAGAAGGAGCTGTGATCAGTTCAGTCAAGGACTCGGGATCAGGTCCACAAAGTCTCGCTGAAATATATCAGCTGGATCTTCTAGACTTGCAAGGCAAAATTTGGATTAAAGGGACGGACAAATTCCAAAACTGATATAAGAAAGCCACCACTTATTCAGTGCCCAAATCTGAATGGGGTCAAAACTGGCTTAACTCCATGCCTGCCATCTCAAAACCAAGCGATACTGAAAAACTATTGCCACAAAGTCATTTTAAGGTGTAAATGACACTAATACCTCACTACTAACTGGCAGTCTTTCAAAATGGACCTGTTTAGTCCTTTCTTCTATTTCTTTCTGGAAACCTTATAGGGTAAATTATCTGTTCTTAGATTTGATGATGCTGATGACAAAACTGTCCCCTTAGTCCATTTTCTTTACATTCATTGTACCAGTTCTGAAGCTTTGTATGGAAGGAAACAAAACACAGTGAGTGAATTCGCACCCTCCTGCTGAGGTATTGCTTTTCCACAGTAGGCTTGGCTTTCGCAAAAATTTTATCCTGGAAGATGATGAATCTGTTGGCTTTGGGTGCTTTGATGTCCTCCTTTTTTCTTTCTTCAATGACTTCACAAGGGACTCTCAGAGAAATGAACTAAATGTCTGTTGAGAAGACTTTCTTAAAACAATTACCTATCTAGAGGAAATTCTCTAAATATAATTAGTAGAGCTACTACAAATATTTCACTAAAAATGCTTTTCTTTGAAAATAGATGTTTCAAGAAGATATGTCCATGGACCTATCCTTTAGTATTCTCTTTTGGTTTATTCTGTTTTTTATTGAAAATCCAAAGCAAAAAGACTGAAAAACTGAAAACAGATAAACCACAACATGGAAAAGACTCCTTAGGAATAGGGAAATCTTTGTACATCTGCCTAAAATGTGGAGTTGGATTTTTTCAGTGAAATATGAAGGGGTTTTTTTTAAGAAAATAATGTATTTTCAACATTGCTTTCCCCCCCCCCCCCCTTCAAAAATGCTTTTTAAGACTAGTTCCCAAATATCTCTCCATTATGGATTTAAGCCAAGGCTGCAGTGGTGGCCATTCAGAAAAGTGAAAACTGGCTCAGCAAATCTGTGTTGGCACAGGATTTGAGAGATTTTCTGTCTCTTTCTTGTCCTGGAGACAATTAGCTATTCTTTGCTTAGTTGCATTTCTGGAAGAAAAGTGGAGAAGTAGAGATTCCTAAACTCAAGCAGATATTGATAGGACTGATAGCTTGAGGATTGCAACAGGCCTACCTAATACTAGGATTTGCTAAAAGCATCAATTCATTGTTACTGGATCTCTCAGTCCAAACTCTAAATCCAAAACCACCATCCACTGATGATTATTTACTATGATTCCTTGAGGAGCTGAAACTCTTGAAGTGCTTGAGGACCCAGCTTAATTCCAAAGTATCCTGAACACCTTGTGCTACATCCTTGTTCTGTTCAGTGCTTGAACCACTCACTGACAGACTAACACTTGATGGAAGCACAGTGAATACACTTACACCTTTCCATGCATAGGCAGAAAGCAGTTTAAAATACACTGTAAATTCAGGCTCTCGACATAAAAGAAGCCACCTTAGTATAAAACTGATTGTGAAAGGTACTAAAGAAATGGAGTATAGGAGTTTTTTTGCCTGAATGAGTGTCATACAATTTTAGCTTGCTGAGGTTTGGTTGTCTCTGTATCATGCTCCATCACACAGTGCGAACTTCCCTACACCCTGCATATGCTTTATCCATGAGGCCCCCCTCATACAGAACAGAAAGATTTATAAACTTTGAGGCATTTGTCAGCAGCTCCATTAGTGGTACTCTTTATAACTGAATTGATAGAAAATGATAAAGGGAAAGTTCAGTGTTCTTTTGTTTTGTTTGGAAGTTTTTGGTTACTTTTGGAAACTCTACAGCCTAGTCTTCATAGATTCTTATTAAAAGTGCTAGAAAAACTTAAGGGGAAAAAAGCATTAGAGAGCTATAAGATTGGAGTGCCATCTGGACCTTACTTCAGTAGAAATGTTATCTTATTTATATAGAGAAGAAATTAATAATGACAATGCATAATATATATTAACCCTTGGAAAATCCCTTTGCAGATTATATGGAACTGACATTGATTAAAGCAGAAATCCCACATGTGTTTTTGTCCTGTTCTAAATTATTCAGGTCCTGGCAAGACAGTGTTTCATGCGCAACTAAAAATAAATAAATCTTTGACAAACCAATTGGTTTTTGAATGCTGTATTTTGAAGAAGGAAAAGAGAAATTGTATCCACAAAAATTAGGAAAATTAATTAATGGTTGGTTGCGAGAAGATTTGTTCCTTTCTGGAAAACAGAAGGATTTGCCTTGTTATCTTAATAAATTCCAAATCTTTGGAAATGTCAGAACCACAGAGGGATGCACTCTTTTTTTTTTTTTTAATCTGTTTTAGCTTTCCCCCCTGGCCCACCTTTAAAGAATTCAATAATTCATATTTTTAAGCACCACTCATTTCCACTGAGGAAGGATAAAGATCCTTAAGAGACAGACACTAGGTAGACCTAAAGCTATCTACCATAAAGCTGGACTAAAGGTTACACTTCTTTGATTACAAAACTGCACAACAAGTGCTGACCTACACTTTCCCAATAGCTGTTCTCTCAACCTTCTTCTGTACAACACATGCCTTTGCTTTTTCTCATTATTTTAACTCTGCGTCGTTCTCAGCACTTCACTTCTTCAAGGTGTTTTAAAAAATACTAATGAACCAATAGTATGGTGTTACAAATTACTGTAATCAGTGCAACACTTCATAGCTCCAAATAGGACTGTGATTCCACTTAACAGAAGGCAGTCATCTGTCCTGGCCAACCTCCAGTCTAATAGAGGGGTCAGGCAGAGGGTAGCACTACAACTGTGTGACAAATGAATGGTTTACGTGTGAGGAATGGGTGTGAAATGATGAGGTGTTTTGCCAAAGATCCCGCAGGATATCTGTGGCTGCATGGGATTAGTCTGACCACACAGCGAAGACTACAATGTGAAGGTATATACTTGTCTCTCATAGTCAGTAGACAGAAGTAGGGATTGGTAGGGTGAATGTCATCTCATCCTAAAAGGAAACATCTAAACATAAGGTAGAAAGTGTCTAAAACCACCTCTTTGATCCATCATAGACAGAAAGCCAAGTATTGAGCTCAACAGCAGACATCTAGAATATAGACACACAAAGTTAGGTGAGATGGATCTCACTTTGTGCTTTTGTATTACAAGACTGCTTAGCTTTCCTTTGAAAGAAAAAAAAATATTCCCATTTTAAAGATGAGAAATTGGAGAGGCAAAGAAAAGAAAAAAAAAAAGCCAAGAAAAGAAAAAACATATGGGTGCTACTATAACTTCTTTGTAGGCAGCAAACTATTTGAATGAGATCCAGAACCCCGATTGAGCAGTGAAAAGGCAGAATTAGACACCTCAGAAAAGAGTCAAAACAGCTATATGGCATCGGGACCTTTTCCAGAAAGTAGGCATCTCTCCTCCTTTTTTGTAAAAAATTAGCAAGGAACACTCTGTTCTTGGAATATCTTGAAGGTTAGAAAAAGACCCCTACATTTTAAGTGCCTCTGTCCTCTACCCAAGGCACAGGCAGTCTCAGATGCCATTTCCTTGCACTTTCCATGGAAAGTAAGTGTTATATTTGTAACAGCATCAGTCTTCATCCATGCTCCAAGTATTTTGCAGGCATTCACAGAGCTCTTGCATAAAAACTCTGCAGCAGTATAGTGTCTGCCTTTTTAACAAGCCCTTTCAAGGACAAAAAAAGACTCAGATCCTACAAAATACCTATCTTCTCCATTACCCTTAACCATCCCTGGCTCCACAGTTCCCAGCTAACACCACAATCTCATTCTGCCTCAAAAAGCTGATATTTATTTTTGCTATTCTCCATCTCTTTTTTTCTGTGTATCAGAAGCTTTAGGTAAAGTTGGCATCTTTGGACTGCAGGCTATTGAGGACACGGCATCTAATTAAAGCATTACATTACACAAGCTGTGACATTCCAGAATACCCCTTTATGATTGATTTCACAGAGCAGAAGTGTTATTACCTGTAACATCTTCATTTTCCTTTTTCAAACATGAAGAAATAGGTTGTGATAGCAGCTGATAGCAAGAGAAAAGGAGGTAAATCCCCAAGTACTTCACACACAACCTGTGCCCCTTGCTGCGTAGAATTGTTCTGACATATGTGTTGTCAGGTTGTTGGCGAGAAGGCTCTGCAAAACATCTCACAGGACTCCTAATCTGACAGCCTGACAGTGAGCAGTGCTTTACTTCGGGGATGCTCATATTAATAGAGGATATGAATTCAGCTTGAGAAAATGGGATGGAAATTGGCCCTATGAGAGGGTGATCTAGCCTCCTGGACATGAGTTACTCTGATCCTGAGGGATCCCTGATCTTGTTCCCTGCCATGGATACCTGTCCTTCCCAGTCTCTTGCTTCAAGAGACTCTGTTACAGGATTCCCACAGTTTTGCTCTTTCAAAGGAAGGTTATCATCAAGAAACTGATCAGTGGGATTGGTACATACATTCTTAAAAGCTAATATTTCCCCCATGTATTTAGAGGAGCAGAGAATCATCAAGCAGGTGACGGTGGCTTTTTTCTTTTTTTTCTGTTTTGTTTTGTTTCTATGTTTATTTTCTAAACCAAACTCTTGTCTTCATACAATATATTATTTGAAAATTATGATTCTCCCAATGTAACAAGATTCTTAGTGCTTCTTATTATCTTCTTTTACAGGCATGTAAGAAAACCTGCAGTCCTCTACTCAGATCAGCTTCGGCCTGTGTATATGACTACGAAATATGGGCTTTTGCATAAAAAAGCAGCTGTAGGCAACTTCCAGCCATGTGGAGTCCTAATGACCGAATATTCAGGATTTTCAAGGTTTTCCTTTACTTAGTTTTTGATTAAGTAATTATTTTGAAGAATAAACATGAAAACACTTTTTCCAATGGGTATTCAATTTTGGAAGACACTCTAGAGCAAATTTTTTTCTTAAAAAAAAAAAAAAAAAATCAACAGAAATTTACATGGTTCCTGGCAGAGAAACAGAGTTCAGAGCTAAGCTTTACTCATGACTAAAATCAAAGCAAATGCTCAGCCTTTCTAACTTTCAGAAAACTTTGGCTAAGTTTCTATTATGTGCCTCAATTTTACCAAAGATGTAGATACCTAAATGTATTTAAGTAAAGATATTTTCCCAAGGCAACAGAAGCCAAATGTCTGTCCATATATCAAGGCTGAACATCACCCAACGTGCCTTTCTCAGCTTCACACTATTTACAGGATAAACAGTTAACATTAGAAGTGGCTGTAAACTAGACTGCGTGTATCTAAGCACTGGTTTATTGAATTTACATTTTAAAAGCCTACAGCTGATTTAAATTCAAAATATGCAGTAGAGCAATCAAATTATCCTTTTAGCTTTCTTTTTCTCATTCAGAAGTCTACACACATAGGAAAACCAATGGCCTAGCACTAAAAACTGAAATTTTTTTTTGCAGAGCTTATAGAAAATTTCAATAGCTTTGTAGCCTGGTAATCTGAAATGAGAAAGCCAAAAGACTGTTGAGTTGTTACTTCAAAATCAAATTGATGACTAAGAGTCGTAAGTCTTGATGCACTTAACCATGGACTTCAACAAAGCTATGAAGATTTATACCAAGAGGGGCGTCTTCCTCTTAAACTGGATCATTGTCAGATAAGCTGTCAAACCCTTTTTTTCTTTCCCTGTCCATGCATGCTTCTTTCCTTTTATACTCTCTGGCATAAACTCCCAATCCTCAGAGTTGCCGGAGCACTGTTTTGCTATGAGGGATGGTTTCCACTTTTAATGACTGACTCTGCCTCTCTTGATACAGGTACCATGCTGACACTGCTGGAGGATTAAAGCAGAAACTCTTAGGGTGGATTTAACTTAACAGCTTTTTGGCTTTTACATCAACAGTGAAGTACTTAGAGCGAATGAGATGCCACTCACAATTTTGTGACTTGCATTCACTTCCAGGAATGCTGCCTGCAGCAGCTAAGTTGCCAAGACGCTGGTTTCTGAATCCTGTCTTGTGGCAACCCACATCAGTGATTTGCAACAACACAAACCTGCTTGTGAGGCTGCACCCACCATCTCTCTGGGATGCAGCTGGTCTGCTCATGCGGTATCCCAGCCTGTACCAAGCTCACAGCAGCCCTGCTCTCAGTGTGCTCCTGCTTTCACCACTCACACAAACGTGAAAGGATTTCCTGGACGTCTCTACCTGACTAAGCTCCTGTGGGCAGGAGAAGCCACGTTTGTACACCTCCTGCCTGCAAGCAGGATAGTTGTCCCGTCTCTGGACTGCAGAATGAGTATGAACACTTCTCAATCATTTCATCTGCTCCTGTACTTCCCAGGGCAAACTGCTTTGGCTGAAGGTGTGGAGGCTCGATAGCTTCTAATCAAGATTCTTAGCAGATGAAAATAACACTCACAGCCCCAGACTTATAATAAATGTACCAATTTGTAGGTCAGGTGTATGGCCTTGTCCATTTATATTAAAGAAAATATTTAATATAGTCCTACATACACAGCTCTCATAAACTCACACTACAGTTTGCTTGAAGCCAACAACACATTGGTATGGATGTCACACCACAAGTATTTATTCCTACCATACACATCTGAAGTGACTTAGCTGAGCTGCCTGCTTAACCTTTTCTGTTCGTAATACCTGGGGGAGGTGAATGGACTTAGTCCGTGCCACAGCGTTTTAATATCATCTCCCAGCTCTTGTTGTTAAGTCTTTCAGGCAGACACTAAGTTCAGCCTCAGGCCCAAACAATGCTGTTAGGAAGATTTCTGTGAGTGTAGCTCACAATTGCTGTACATATTGTCAGCACAAAGATAAAGCAGGAGGCACCGTGCCTCCTGCCAGTTAGATGGAAGTAGGCAAGCCCTGTGGGCAGGGAGTTCGTTGTCTCAGCACTGAGTGTGAAACTGGAGAGAAACTACACTCCTATGCAAAATGTGAGAAAATAAAAAAGGAATAATTAACCATGTGGAAATGCCAACAAATTCTCAGAGAGATACATTTTATCCCACAAGTTGTGAATTATGAACTAAGAGTATGACCCGTACATTTTAAAGCCGGAGAGTGTACTAAAATCTTTTGGGCCAGTCACCTGCATTACACAGGTTGCACTTGTGCAACATGGTCATGTATATTCACATGGTTGGGTTTTGGCCTGGTTTTGACAAGGTTTCTCTGTTTTCTTCCCTTAGGCTGATTGTAATTAGAGATGGGATCCAGGCTGCGAAGTACAGTTACATCTAATGTACCCCACATCCAAGGGGCTTTGCAATTAGCATTTGCAGCTGCATCTATCCACTAGCCTCATTTTTTAATTCATTCTACCTTCACAAAGTAACTAGAGAATTGTCCCACATTAGGAATTCGGCTAGTGCTACATGCCTGGTGAAACAGCTTTATCCATGCAGTCCCACTGTGGAGGTTTATCTTTAGCCAAGACCATAGCCTGTGGTGAGCCATAGCTAATGGCTTGGGGAAATTTGCCTCTAATCTAAGACAATGATTTTTTTTATTATTTATTTTACTGTGTAAGCTTTTTGCCTGAACTAGTCTCACCACTGAATTCCTACTTCCCATTAACCACAATTAAAAGAGCAAAATGTTTGTGGTTGTGAGCCCCAGACTAACTGTTTCTGACCTACTACAGCCCTGCGGTGATTTGGGTTGTATTAGGAGAATGCTGAAGTGTCTGAGACCTCCTCTGCTGCTCTACACAGATGGCCTTTTGGTTACAGATGGGATGTGACCCTCAGGTAGGAGTACTTTCCCCCTTTCTAATCTGCATAAAACAGTCCTCTTCTGATACACCCTACAGCAACCGCTGCAGTCAAAACTGTAATTACAAAGGCTTTTTTTATGAGACTGCAGAAGTTATTGGTGTTATGGACATGAGCAGCATCTAACAAACACTGACTCGTTGTTGTTGGTAATGGCTCATGAGAGCTCAGCCATTCACAAATCTCACACCTGCCATTTCTGTCCTACACCAGTACTTTTCCACTGCTAGGAGCAGCTGGCTATACTGTTATAGTTGGGAAAACATAGTAGCAATGTCATAAACCTTTCAGCATAGATATAAACCAGGAAGGAGATAAAGACCTCATCCAAAACTGAAGAGAAAAAATAACATTTTCAGTTTTGCACAGGTTGGATTAAGCAATTAGTATTATATTGAAAAAGCATTCAAAAGCACTAAGCTCATGCAAGGATAATAAACACTTTTTGTTACATACATACGTGTGCTTTTTTCCCCTGTCAACAGGAGAAATTCTCAGGACAGGACTGGAAGAGAAAGTGAAGGTTCACGCTACACAACACAGGTAGGTTGCTTCTCTCAGGACCACCATCTAACAGATTAGCAGTAACCATCCTTCTGAAAAGATGTTCAGGGAAGATATTATAGACTCATAACACTGTTGCCGCAGTCCTTTCTGGCTTAAATAACATAATATCATGTTGGGTTTTTTGGTTTGTTTTTGTGGGCTTGAGTTTTCTTTTGGTTTTTGTTTTTTACAGAGAACGGGCCTTCTTCTCTAGTGTGTGGTGGAAACAGTGAGAAGCAAAGCTCATCCTGATCTTTGGTGACTTCTGCAAGAAGAGAGGAGACACACTGAAGTTCCCATGTTGAGTGTGAACATTTTTACTCTGTTATATCACAATAAGCGGAATCATCAGCAAACTGATGTTTAACACACTGCATCTCCAAACTGATGAGATGCTTGGTGCCACATTTCACCTAGCTCTGGCATTTAGAAGGGAATGCAGAGGAATAACTACCAAAGGAATGATGAAATGCAGGTACCTGAACTTGGAGCAGTGATCTCGGAAGTGTACAAAAGAAATAAGAGTTTTTTTTTTTTTTTTTTCATTATTATTATTATAATTATTATTATCTTAGTGCATGAACTTTTAAGAAGGGGGAATGCCCTGACCTTAAATCCAACCTCAATTTCTCTTATGCAAGAACATGCATTCCTCAAAGAGAAGGAAGCAAATGATGTACTTTAAAGCTATTCCTGTGTCTAATGCAAGAATTCTTGTTTAGATAATTCAACAAGTCACACTAGCTTTCCACGGAAGTCAACAGGGCAGCTCACACGAGATGCTCATGTGCCCTAAGTTTGCAAGATACTGATCTCATAGATTAATTATTTGTTTATATATTTTTATGACATTCTTGTTTCCATCTCATATTGTTATCTTCCTTGCACTTTAAACAAAGCCTCTGTCCACTTTATGCCTATGATTTTGTGTAGAGGGCAAGACGGGTATTGAGTTTCAGCATGGACTAGAGTAAGAAAAATCTATCATTAATCCATTTTCATAGGTGTCACAGTAAAAAAAAAAAGTCACCAATAGAAAAAGAAAGTCACATATGTCTTACATTACCCCACATTCATCTTTCTAACACTGATTGTAAATGCTGCTCTGTGGTTATGAAATATATTAATTTATTTCCTCGAAAAGTGTTCTGAGAAACTTCATGAGTCACTGAACAGCTTACAGTTTCTTGTGATTGCTGGGGCATATGTTTTTGTGACAGGCAACACTTACACACCAAACACAGCTGTTTAAAAAACAGTGTAAAATGTGCAGGCACATGAAGGACAAAAAGGAAAAAAAGAAAAAAAGAAAAAAAGGAAAAGAAGCCCCTCCCCCACCCAAAACAACTTTGCCAATTTTTGTCTTTTTCTACCATGTGTCTCTCAATATTCCTTGATTTTAAAAACCTGCACCTGGCGTCTGTGAAGCTCAACTTTCTTTTTTTTTTTAAAAAAAGAAAAATAGGGAGAAATTGGACTTAACAGCTAAGAAACCAAGTTACTGAACAAAAGAGAATCTCCAACTTACTTACCTCATAATTTTTTTATAAAAACCATTTTGCTTTTATTAGATTAAAGTACTGCAACTACCACTCAGTGTGAGAATGAATTTAGCCTAAATAACTGGACCTACCAATTTGCATAGACAATAGACAATAAAGGTCCAAACATGTTTTCAAGTTTAATATATGGGGTTTTGTCAGGTGATTAACTGTCATTAAAACAATAGTAACTGGCATTAGTCTGCAGTGATTCTGTCCAACAGTGGTTTAACACTATAAATTCCTTATTTATGAATGTGATAGTTTACATTTCAGAAGCAAAATTGTCTTCTCTGGTATGGAGGTGGGGGTCGGACCCACATTTTAGGGCATGGCATAGAATAACTCTCTGATACCATGATCAGTTAGTAACTCCAAGAAGATCTGCTGATGCTCTTAAAAAACATACTCCACACCCATCCTTTCAAGCTTCTCCCCCAGCTCCCAAGAGAGCTGAGGGACTAGAGGTCATTCTGGTTATTCTTTCACACCACCTGAATGTGTCCTAAGCTTTATGGACTATTGGATTTCTGGGGTATTTATTTTCTTTGCATATGTGTAAAAATAAAACCTAAGCCTTTACTTTGGGGTTTTTGACAATTAGATAAAAACCTGGAGGATTTGAGAGATCAAAGTTTTCCTTTTCCCCATGAGTACTGCTTGCTCTTTTTTGAGGAAGTGAACTCTTAATACTGAACATGACATTATCTAATGGAAATACTGACTTTTTTCCCTTCCCCCAAAACATAAATAAACTAGAGATCAACTCATGCAACAGGGAATTACCCTTAAGAAAAGACTTCAACCACTTTTCTAGAACTGGAAACCAATTATGAGTTGTCAGTGCAGACGCAGTATGCCATAAAGCCCAGGTGTCCCATGGGCTGCTCGTTCAACGCCCACAGCCACGGTTGAGGTGTGAAGGCCAAGGAGTGGGACCAGCAGCTCCGCTCACCCAAGGACCCCTCTCAGCAGTACAACGTGTTGGGTGAGCAGGCTCTGTGTGTGTGCACCGAGTGGGACAGACCTTTACCTGTGGATTAACTTCACAGGCTCTATTGTATCTGAAATGTTAGGAAGTGCAGCTGTATAACAGTCCGTTTTCTAAAAACAAACAAACTGGAACAGCTATTTCATAGTCTTTACCTAGCAAGTCACAAACATGACTGATCTCTTCAGAAAGAGCCTGGTTTCACAGTGGACTTGTTAGATACCTCATCAGCTTTCCTTACACTGCACTCTAATTTTACAAATTAATTATCAGCCTTCATTTGTGGATTACATTGGACCTCTGTACTTCATACAAACTGAAATACATTTATTTTCTCAGACATATTGGAGACAAATTATTTGCTTTCGAAAGAGGCAGGAATATGGCTGGAGTATTTTCTTTACAATCTTTGCAATAGGGATATGGAACTATTACAAAGAACAAAGCTCACAATGTTTCTTCACACTTTTAGTAGTTATTTCATTTCCCCATGAAGGTTTGATGTGTCACCAAGTGTCACGTAAGTCCTGAGATGTCATAGTGATTCAAACAGGAGTTTACTGATAATTTTGCCATTTGTTGAAATAACTTCAAAAATTCCCATAAAGAACACACTTTTTCCTTTTTTTTCCTTTTTTGGCATGAGGAAAATTGCAATAGCTCATTTTGGGAGTTTAAGGTATCATTCTTAAAAATGGTACCTTTTATTTTTTTTAAAGCATGAATATATACAGCCCCAAAATAGTAAAAGACAAAATTAGCAGTGATATCTCAAGCATAAAGTAGCTTTGAAAAGGAACATAACAGAACTTCCACTGTAGACATCAATGTATTAGCTGTTAAATACTTTTATTCAGTGAGAGTATTTAAACACATACTTGGCTTTATGCATGTGCAATGTTCCCCCCAGCAATACAGTGAAACACGTGCTAAATTTAAAGCAAGTGCTTCAGTTCTATTGTTTTCAGACAATTGACTGCAACGATTGTTTGGTGGAGCAACCAGATGGCACTACTAGAAACCTCAGAAAGCTTTTCCATAAATACCATATCTACTTTCAGAACAAATGTTTATTGAATTTCCACAACCAGAAATGAAGATGAGGCTTGTGTCCTTTAATTGTTATAACCTACTATTAGTAATACAAAAGAGGTAGAGAGCGAGCCTACTACATATATTCCACCTCTGTCAATCACTGTTGCTGAGTCAAAAGGACAATCTGTATAGTGCTATCATCCACAGCAGTATAATAAAAAGGCAAGAATTCTTCAGCTTTGCTCTGCTTGGGAGAAAAAAAGAAAAAAAAGAACACATAATTTTTTTCTAATACCCATAATTTATAACTGTACAGATTTTAATTCATGTTTTACTAATTGAAATATATAAAAAATATTACATTCAGCAAATGTTCTTTCTTCTCAAGCTCTATCATGTTTTCTTAAGGTTAGGTCAACAATAGCAGAACCCAAGATGAAAGATAAATCACCTTTAAAAATATTAATCATGAATTGTAAGAAAACATGAGACAAAATATCAGTGAAGTCACTTAAAAAATATTCAGATGATTTTATAGTCTGTTTCCCAACAGCTGCATCTGGTTCTATTTCATATAAATGCAAGTTGGACATCTATAACCTCTGGGTTCGTAACAGATGTTGTCATGAAGTTGAACATTTTTACATAAGCAAAAGCTAAACAAATTAATTTCAGGCCACCCAATCTTTCCAAAAGGCAATTGCTTGGCACTGCCAAAGATTGTATTATTCCATGCAAAACTATATCCAGACACTCTAGACATACTTTTCAAATTTTACTATTTGTGGCTTTAATTATGAATTTCATCTGTCAGGTTTTCCTCTGACCAATGGTGAGTAATGCCATCAAATACAGAGACCGAGGCTAGTTCTGCTATGTGTTTGTGTGTAGAAATGTTTGAAAGATGCCTGCAGTGGCTGCAAGCAACACCACCACAGTTGCACTGCTGAGCACAGGGGTTGAAGTCTGCTAGCAGCCTGCATGGGCTGGGAAGGAGGAGAAATGAGTCAGATATGCAGGTGGCAAAGAACAATCAACACTGTCCTAAATGATGAGATGGTGAACAGTATGCATACCAGCCTCACTGGATATCAGCATGAACTTCAAAGAGTCTCTGCTTGTGCACTGCACTCTATGCATCACCCATACAGATTCTGTCATCTCATAGCTTTACATTCTTACATAGCTCACTGGCTTCAGGCTTCTTGTTGCCATCAGCCTAGAGAAAGAGCAACTATCTTTTCTAGGCTGGTTAAGATTCCCCCAAAGGGTGGTTACTTTCCTTAGTAAAATATGTCTGCTTTTCAGAACTGGCTAATCCTTCAATCTTCTCTTCCGGTTTCTGCTCTGACAGGCAAATGTTTGGCAGTCTTGAAAATTCAGACTCTTCCTTAAGTACATTACGATGCATAACAGTGTCAGAAAAAAGCAGTACAGGACAATTTTAAGTTTTTAACTTTAGACAAACAGACCTTTAAGTTTTAAGTAGAGAGTTCATCTATCACGAGCAACATTGTAGCAAGAAATTGAGTATTTAAATACAATTTAAATACAACTTCACTGATATACTACTGATTGAACCACTTTGCATTTCTGATTTACTCAGAATTGAAACTAGGTATTTGCTTCAGCAACTGTGAATTTAATTTTACCAAGAATTAAAGCTAAGTATGTCTGATAACCTATAAAGCTACAGCTATTAAATTCCCTATAGTTTTAATAAGAGATTCTGTATCTATTGGAGATAGGTTTTGTCCAGTATAGCACTCATTCCATGCTGCACTTAAAAATGAACTAGCTTGGCTTTATTTTTGATACAGGTTCATTACACACATGTTATAAACTTTGGAAAAAAACCCCACAGTGCAGGAAGATATTAACATGAAGCAGTGAAAAATATTGTGTTTCCTAATGGCAATCAATTCAATCATGTATATTTTTTGTTTCTTTTTAAAGGATTTATAATCTGGGTGTTTTGGTTGGTTGGTTGGGTTTAGTGGGAAAAAAAACCTCCAAAACAATTCCACTGGTACCATTGTCGTCATCATCTGCAGTTTTGAGACCTGATTCTAGGATCCACCGGCCTGTGTAAATCAGCTGAATTATAAATTGCAGGCAAAAGCCTCAGCTATGATGAAGGCAGTCCAGGGTCTTAGTTACAGCAGGGTGAATACAGCTGAGCTATAAAATATAGCATTCCACAGTATTCTGTAATTTTTAAATGGCTATTTAAGCTATTAAAAAAAACCCCCTCTAGTAACAGAATATCCATTTACATGAGACAATGTCTTCTGGAAACAATAAAGGTGCCTATCTGTGCAGTGCCCAGGATAGGTTTTCATTCAGAACAAGGCCAGTTCTATTTAAGACATTTCACTCAACTACAGATTCTAAAAAATCAAGTATCACACTGTAGGTTCTCCTTCATGCTCTGCAAAGGAGGCCTTGCATGCTGCTTTAAAACACAGTTTTACTCATGTCATCTGCCACAGAAAAGCACAGCGGGGCTGTTTGACCTTGTGAAAGCAAAGCATACCGGTAGATTGTTAGAAGCCCATGGGTAGTATCTAAAAGGCATACAAATATTTATGTCCACATGCATCCTTCCCCAAAAAATCTTAATACCTCAAAATCCTAGTTTAACACCTACATTCCCCAAGAGGTGTGGAAGCAATGGAAAGCTATTGTCTCTGACTTACTTACGATTTTTCTCAGTGAAATTTTAGGCATCTGAAAACTCAGATATGTTGTAGCTCATTGAATTCCCTGCTGTTAATAGAGGGACACAGAGAGAGAGATACACCGGTTTGCTTCATTTAGGTGTACAGCTCTTCCCATCACTCCCAGAGAATCACCAGGCAGTGCTGGCATTGCCCAGCAGTCGCCTTAGCCTGACAGATACACCTCAGGGAGAGCAGCAGGCACTACTGTGGTGCCAGATGCGCCCTCTCTGCAGCCTCTTGTAACTACAAATTACTTTCCTATCTATCTGCTTTCCTCTTGGCCATGTTGCTCTCACATTTCTGGTTGCACAGCAAGTCGGGTTCAAGAAAAGAAAACTTTCTTAACTGTAGCATGAGCTGGCAGTTAAAGCAGTGTCCAGCTGATCTTCAAAATAAGCAATCTGTCACAACTGTTCTTCCATGCTACTGCCTCAGCTACAGGATTATGCAAAGTTGGATAAAATCAGAAGTGGATATGGAATTTTTGGTTAAATCTCTGAGCAACACATTTTCCAAGCAATAAAATAGTCTACTAAAACCAAAGCTGGGGCTCAATCCTACTTCCTAGTACTAAGTGCTTAGGTTTAAGCACAACTGTTTTCCTTGTGGATGGGGAGAATTTTCATTCACTGAAAATTAAGGATGTGTTTTAAAGCTTCACACTGTGTGACTTGCTAGATTAGAATTGGACATAAATATAAAGACTCAGCCAAAGAAAAACTCAAGTGATTAATGGCATATATACCATGCTCAGAAATGTCCCAGAAACATTGTCTAACTTCAGAATCCCAAATCATAGCACCTAAGGACTAAAATGTGACTTAGTCAAAATTTGGGACCCCAAACACACAAAACTGTGGTGCTGAATATCCTGCACACCACTGCCATCTACATAGGTAGAAATACTTAACCTTTCCAGAACTCTCTAGATCTTCAAGTTCTACCTACCTCTCCATTTCTTCTCAAGCCATAATGAAGTGAGAACAATTTCTTAAAAAAAAAAAAAAAAAGTAAATGAAAATTTTAAACCTGCTTGTTTTTCTGCTTATTGTAGACCTTTCTTCAACAGCCTGATGGCAAGACCATTCAAGGTAGCCATCTAGCTTGTAGGCTAGATTTCATTGCTGCCTCTGTTTGTAAGTGCTCAGATTCCCTTTCCCATAGATATCCTCAGACTAAAGACAGATTAGAAACAGATTTTACACTTTTGAGACAAGTACTTTAAGTGGAAGCACACGATGCAAAAGATGAGTAATATCCCTTTCACCATCACCACCAGCTCCCCTCCACTTTGGAAGGAATTCTTGTTGGCCCAGCCTGTGCTCCAACCACAGCCACCAAAACAAGCTTCTCTCAGGAGCTGGAGTTTGGCATTTCTTCCACTATGTCTGCATAACAATGGCTCTTAAAGCAGATGTAACTCTGTATCATTCTCTGGTAGCTAAGAACCTAAATTTCACATATGCCTTCCCTTAGGTGGAATTTACTGAGCCCAGACCTTGATCCTAGGAACTAGCTTGATCCAGGAAAACAGAAGAATCAAGTTTTTAATTAATATATCTCCACTGCTTGGTCTGTCTTGCTCTGGATCGAGCATCCTCATGCCTCAATTTCAATAGAAAGGTTGTGTCTGCAACTGCAGTCAAACTCCCAGTGATTGGTCATCTGAATAGTTCTCCCTCCTCCACTGACCATATCGCGTGGATCTCCGCTGATCACCCTCGGAACACAGACACCCAGTGAATCACCTAGTGCTCACTTAGTAAATCCCACTGTGTATGACTTAGCCCCAGCTTCTCAGTTTTCATGCATGTTATTTCCCATTCTGGAATTCCCAAAAGATGTCAAAAGCAAATCCTGCCATTATATGGAGTCTTTTATTCTTTGTGCAGACCACAGGTAAGCAGGACAGGAGAATGCTCCTAATTTCCAGGCTGTTTGAAATTAGGTATTACAGTATCTTTCCAGGCAGAGCTGAACCTCAGTTGCCTGCAATTTTCTCTTAGAGCTAATTGATTCCTGAAGATATAAGAGCTTATATGGCAAACTGACTAACCCTTACCAGAGTGAGTATTAATTTCTTGGACTCTCAAAATAGCTTACAAGAACAATACATGCTAACCACACATACCAAAACATAGTACTATTAGTCAGTGTTCCAAGCATATTAATTACCCTTTCCATAGTGTGTGTGTGTATGTATTACAATGCTCCAAAAAATTATTTTTAAATAACCAAGCCACAGAATGGAGGCTGAGATCACAAGAGTCTGGGTTGCAAAAAGAATCTGGATTAAAGCAACAAAAGTTAAAATGGTAATTCTGAGACAGCTTCCATTCCCAATTCCACAAGTTTTATTTTGTTTACAAAATAATTAATTCAGTGACTGGAAAGATAATTGAAAGATTTTCTTGAAAAGGAAGAGTGAATACCACTGAAGTCCTATATTTCATATTTCCTTTCTCAAAACAGCTGTCAGAAACTAGCAGCACTAAGAGCCCGTAAAAAAACCAAACATGAAAGTAATGGATAAAGTAGCAGCTTTTACTTAATCTGAGAATTCCTCTCTTTGAAAAGGCATACTACTAAAACCGCAGTAGAAAATTCTTTTTTAAGAATCCACCTTCCGATCATTAAGGCAGATGGTCAAAGCCTGAGCAGGACCAGTGGCTTGTATAGCAAGCTCCTAAACTCTTTTCACTAAAGGGCGAACTCATGACTAATTGTAGACAACTACAGTCAGGTGAGACAAATCACAAACATGTTTACCATTTCCCCAAGTTCAAATATCTATTCTACAAAACATGGGATGTACACTGGAGATCCAGTCAAGAAAATGCTTGTGAGATCCAAAGAAAAAGAGTTTCAAACCCCAAAAGAAACAGAGGTGTGGGTGTTCTATTAAAAGGGGAGCCTTTACTAAAAGGCTTCTGGGTTTCTGAACAAGGTTTCAAAAGGAACAGTCAGCTTCTGGGAATGTGTTATTCTTAATCAGGAAAACTGAGTAATACATATATAAAACCTCTAGAAGAAATACAGTTAGAATTGAGATAAAATAATTCTCCTGNTCTGAAATACACTATTAAAAAAAAAAAACAACAACCTCCTTCATGCTATTCACATGGGAAAGGGAAACATTGTTTTCAATGTCTTTTGCAAGAGACACTGTTGTACAATTTCGGGTGTGCATTTTGTTCAGTTGAGAATTATCAGGAGCACTGGGCTAATAGATGTGACAGTGAAGGGTTTTTATAACACCAGTGTTATATAACTTCTTGATTTTTGTAGATGGTTAACAGCAATAGAGCTGCATTGGACAATGTGAAGTCATCTCTCAAAATAATATGATATGACAGGCCAAGCGTTTTCTGGCTTGATTTGCACCAAGGGCTAGTATAGAATATCTCACTGCAGTGCAGCCATTCCCAAATCGAACCGAGGAAGTCAAAGATGCTTGTAAGTTCCAGAAGTAGGGGAAGAAACCCTGTGTTTTCCGAGACTGTCGGCTCCTGGTACTTAATGAATAGTGTATTGTAATACAGAATTTAAATTAAACATGTAGCAGGAAGGGATTTTGGGGTTTTATTTATTTCTACATCTCAATGGCAGTCAGCATACAGAAAACATGATACAATGAGTTCAGCATGTGGGGGTAATCATGTAGTCAGGCGGCAACCGTTTAATCTAGCTGAGGCCAGTAATCTCTGGATGTTGATGTGCAGCGTCATGTGCTGCCTTTTAGCATTTCCACATGGGTGATCTGTTACTTTGCAGCATTAGAATCTGCATTTGATTTCTTACCCTCTTATCTGACTTCTCAGGGATTTGGTAAATCCAGCAATAATTTACAACTGCCATTCTCTTTGGGCTTTGACACATACACAGTCAAGGATTAAAATCAGGCTTCTAAAGCAGTTACCACTTGCAGCCATCTGCCCTGCCCTTCTGACGGAGATTGCCAGCGCCACCACAGTAAGTCTGAAAACCCAGCGAAGCAACTCCTGAACATCTCAAGCCTGTTTATTAAGGTACATAGACCCACTTTGAATTTAATGCTTAGCTGAGAACGGCAGCAGTACAGAACCTGATTCATAACTCATGCAGCAATCTTTGTCAGAGGTCAGGCAACAACTTGGGCAGCACCCATCTGAGCCATCTGATTTTATTCTGCTTCTTCATGTGAATGAACCCTTGGACTTCAATGTTTACAAGTTAGTAAATGACAATCCTTCCAAAAGCAATTGTTCAGAACAACAGGGTTACTTCAGATGCTTTGCAGACTCTCAGTTTTCGTTGGTTACAATTTTTTTTTAGCTTTTTTGAAATTTTCACAGCCACAAATGAAGCAGGAGTGAGGGTCTGCTCCACATCCTCCTTTGAACCCCAATAAGAAGTGTGTTAAGTCATTGTTTCCACACTGGAAAAGCTCTCTCGTTCAGACACTTGGGTGCAATTATATAGCAAAATCAGCAATATTATATAGCAAACTCAGCAATATTATATAGCAAATTACGTAGGCTCTTATTTACATGTTTTTATTTACATGAACAATCAAAGTAGTTGTTGATTTTAAATGATAAACTTTTATTCTGAATATACTGTTTTTGCACAAGAATTAACACAACAGTTCTAGGATTATAAACTTTTTATAACATTATTGTACAAATTTTTACAAAAGATTATATTTCCAGACTTGTCAAGTTCCACAAAAGTGTCAAGAGAACACAAGAAAAGGGAGAAAGACCTGCTTGCCTTGTAAGAGCAATCAAGCCTTTTTTTGCAGAAACGCACACTGAGCATTTCAATAAAAATATCCCAGAAAGCATGATCCAGACATTCCATACAACACAAGAAGAGAAGACAGCTTTGTCAGATCACAATCGCAATTTCATGGCATCTGAACAAGACAGTATCCCTTTAGCCTCAGTGAAATTATTTCTTCAAGATGATGTTTTTCTTTTAAACCATAAACAGGACAGATGCAAGTAGCTGGGAAGAGGGTGAGGCTAACTTTTCAAAACTCTTGAATTGTTTTCAGACACTTTGTTTTAATCTTTTTACAGTAGTGTACAATGAGTATTAACAATATTAACATTGTGGCATGAAAAAAAAAAATCTGGCCTTTGTTAAAGGCTTGGATGTCTGATGAAGCTAGGGTAAAATTTATCCTAAGGAAGGAGTTATTAAGATTTCACCTTCAGTCGACATTCCAAAAACACCCGAGTGCGTTGCAGTGCCTTGTAGGCATTAATACACTTCTTAATAACCAGTGTGCTAGCATCTGAATTTTTAGGACCAGTGGGACTGAGGTTGTCTTTTGAAATTAAGACATGCTAAGCACATTTTCTGAGCTTAAGTGTTAATGGGAACAAAAGGTCTTAATGTCTCTTCAGTGATACGGAAAAACCACAGCAAGTAACACTTGGGTTGCAAAGGTCACTTAAAAGGGATACTGCCTATTTGAACCCAGTAAGGCCAGTTTTTAAGTTAGTAAAAGGAATATTATAGGAAAACTTACAAATGGCAGCAACACTGGTTTTTTGTCAAGTTAAGCAGTAAAGCCTCAAGCATTAGAAACATGAAAAAGATCATACTAAAGTCTTAAAGGTACAGGACCTAAAAATCTTGTCAATCAAACCTGCTATGTCATGTTAAAAACCTGTTACAAATATGGACCACGGTCAGTGTTTTGGCAGTAATGCTGGTTGTTTAAATGAAAAACTAGAAAGAAACCTTTCATGTTAAGTCCTCAGATCATGTTTTGCACAGTACCATGCTGTAACANTATTTGTCAGACATACAATAGGCTGCATGACTTCTGTGTAAACTGAAACAGTCCCAACAGTTCCCTTAGTGCTATTTAAAGGATCTGAGCAAATATCAACAGAGCTTTTTATCTGGCTTTTACAAAAAAACTTTTTACAACATATTGTAATTTGAAAATGTCTCAATTTAAAGCCTAGGATCAAGTTTCTTCTCTCACAGACAACAGAAGATGACTATTATCCGTTATGTGAGAGTAAGGATAGTCTTCTGCATGAGAATATGTATTTATTCATGCAAGTTATTTTTAACAGACTGGTGTTCACATTTTGAGACAGCTAAAGTTCACATTGCATTTTCTACCTGTGTTTTGTAATTTGCAGATATCTAGGTAGTGCATTTTAAAAAATCTTGACCATCACTTGGATATAATCAAAATATATATTGCTTTGTGCAAAAAGAAGCCAAAATTTCATTTTTTCCTTTTTAAAGTATTGAGTTCTATGGGGACAGTACAAAGCCCTTCTGGGAGGATCAGATCCTGAGTTTTCTATCAGACAGGTTTAATGGCTGGAAGGCTAAGTGTTTATACAGAAACATGTTTCTCCAGGTCATACAGAGGGGCAGAGGAGAGGAACAAAGGACATTTCCCTCTTTGGATAATCCAAGAAGGCTAATGCGTCTGCATGGCATGGGCTTCTCCCTCTGTATTTGAGCACTCTAAGGGAAGTGGGATGAGAGCAAAAGCCACAGTTGTTTTCTGTGGCAGCATGGCTTTGTGCCATCTTTCCTTCTACC
>WAAD01041167.1:0-45550 GCA_013389945.1 Fregata magnificens | reverse complement strand
AAACAAATGAAAAAGATTTCGTTAATAGATAGACTGTATATACTGTGCATCTTTCTTCCCCACCCCCCCCAAATTCTTCATCTCAGCTAAGGGCATTGGTGTCTATTGCTAGCTATATATCTCCATGCCACAGCACAATGTTCGATAGCAAGACCCCGGCTGAGCATGACAGTGTAGTATGCCCAACAAGCTGAGACACAGGGAATATTAACTGTATTAGCTCAAAGAGCATGTTATGCCATTGCAGGTGTACAGTTTTAGTATTCACTAGCATGAATACTAGTGAAGAGATACGCTACAGCGTGAAGTTACAAAATTGAACACTGCAGATGAGACAAACACCTTTGGCCCTTTTCAGTGATGGTCTGTGCATCAGATCCTTCCTGGTTTTTGCAGGTAGAAACCCAGAATGTAAGCAATGGCCTTGATGCAGCAGGGAAAGTGTTACCAGGAGTTTCGAAACGTTCGTCTTCTTCCCAATGGCCCATGAAGGAAGGAGACGAATACAAAGAATAAATGCCATCCCAAATGCTGCTCTCTGTGTTGCTCCTGTAGAGGTAACAGAAATTTATAAAAAGCAGTAAAAACTTATTTTTCCACCTCCAAGTGAGTAAATATCTGTCCAAAAATTGCAGGTGATTGATTTTCTGACCAAGAAAGCTCCATTATGCACAGGGATTTTGTAATCATTAAGTTAGCAGTTTGGTCCTAAAGACTGTTATAATAATTACATGGCTGCAGGTGACTCCTTACATTTAATTTTCTCTGAATGCCCGAAACCAATGTTGAACAGCATTCCTTTCAGAGATATTTCAGACCTTTGCTTGTCAATTTTAATTTGTAATGTTGTGTGTTGATTAACATGCACTTGTTAACTGCTTTTGCAGGACAGCAATCCAGACTCTAAAGAGGCAGTTTTGCAGACTTTGTCGCTCTTTTTGCTCTTCCTTGCTCTATTTTAGTCTGTATTAGAAAAAACTGTCTTTTATTTACCAGTGCAGCTGAACATAGGCACAGGCAAATGTAATTTCCACTATGTGCAATATAGCATATCCACACACTGTAGTCTCTAGAACATCAGAATTCTCTGCAAATTTTACTCGCATTGCTAAACTGGGCAGGGGTCTTCTATTACATAGAATACTTTATTAAAAACTAAAACATTTAGGCAGCAATTACTTTTTAGTAACTTTTCTGGGTAGGTCTCAATGGCTATGGGTGCAGGTCCTGTTTTTTCTTAATCATCCTTCTCTCAACCATGGTTGAAAAAAAGACAGGCAAAGAAATGAATAGCTGTTTCATCTACTATAATCTGCTCCCACTCTCTGCTGCCTTTAGACACTGGCACACACAGCCCCTCCAACTTCTGAGCTGTGTACTGCCCAGGGTAAGGGACTGTATTTCTTTTTTCCTTCCACTTCCCAATACTGCCCTGCAGCTTTCCCTTCTTCCTCCCAGTGATCCAGCCAAATTAAATTCCTAATGCCAGTGAGCCCTCTTGAGCTGTGAAGAATTAGATTTCCCCCATTCTTTTCATTCATCTCTGAAATATTATGTACTAGGATACAATAAGTTCCAGTGTGCAGCATATAGTGATAGGATTCCGCAATAAATCTGTGCTAAGTGAGACCTGTTATACAACTCACTAATCTCATATATTCACCTGTGCTACGTCTTGCATCTTATCTCAGATCTATCAACAGAGAGAAGATGCATTTTTAATTATGTATTATAGAATTTACTTGTCTGTGTTGGTCCAGAAGGTGTGCAAAATATAGACTACTTATATATAGTCTCCAATTTAAACTGTCGTAGAAGTTCCAGACAAAAGTTACAGACATTCATGAAGACAGAGAAGACAGTATTAATATATTTGCTGCCAGGTGTGTAAGTGCAACAAGAACATAGGGCTGAGCAGTCTATCAAGACCACTGAATTCTGTCCCTTGCCTTTCGCACCACGGATTTAATTTAAAATGTAGAGTCAAAAGATTTACTCAGTTACTGTTGACTTCTTTTATGTTACCCTTATATTTCTTTATACTATGCTGTATTAGACATTAGTTTTCTCAATTACATTCTTCCAAACCCAAAAAGGCACAAAGTATCTGCAGTCACTGATTTGGCGGGTGGTGTTTTGGGAAAGTTTGTGTCTGCAAAGAAATGACAAGAAAATGAAAGAAACTGGTGAAAAGACAGAAGAAAAGCAACAGCTCCCCCTCAAAAACCCAAACCAAACACAAATCCAACCCCCGCCCCCAACCCGGTATGCTTTTAGTTTGGCCCTAAAAAAATGAATGAATGAACAAAAGAGCTTGAGAAGCTCGTTGCTCTAAAAACTGAGGGAGAAACGGTTTAAGAAACCTGTCCCCTGTGCTGAGAGAAGCAGGATTTTGCACATGCCTTTGAAGAAAGAAGCATTGCATCAATTTCTTCAGAGAAGGGGAACAGAGAAGAAATTTCTTCTCCTGACAGAGTCCTGAACTTCAACTGCGTGCTTAGGTCAAGAAGGGGCAGTAATTTGAAGAGCTTATCTTTAGTCAATATCATCGTGAATGATTAAAGCAATTTACCTCATATATTTAAATAACATCAGCCACTGCTGAAATACAGACTTTTTGGGTAACGTGTTTCATGTAATGTTGCATTTTCTGGACCAGGTGCATCAAGTTTCTGTGTTTCTGTGATGTCCCTCCCAATTTTCTTCTGATCACTTTGTTGAAAGGAGTCTGAGCTACAAGTTTTGAGTGCCAGATCCTGATTTCAAACCTTCCTGCGTTCAGAAGTATTGAGAACTATGGGTTTTGTTTTGGCCCGTTTCTTATCATGATTAAATATATTAAACAATATTGGCCTTGTTGCTGGTCCCTAGGGTATCCCACTATTAATCTTTCCTATACTGAGAATGGGCTGTTTATTCCTACTCCTTGCTTCCTGCCTATTAACCAGCTTTTAATCACTGACAAGAATTTACCTCTTACCCTGTGGTTACTAAGTTTCCTTAATAGTCTCTTGTGAGGAACTTTATCAAAAGCCTTTCAAAAGTCATAAGTATATCATATTCATTGCTGCTTCTTTATCCACTGTTTTGTTTACCATTTCAAATCGTCGTAGTGGGTTTGAGAAGCATAATTCATCCCCGTCAAAGCCAGGTTTTCTTTCTTTATCATATTATTCTATATAACACAGTCTTCTTTTAAATTATTGCTTTAATTTTCTTATGATGCTGCAGTTTGTTTGTAAAGTAATAGGAAATGTGTTATACTGTCTTCAGTGATATGACTTTATTTTTCTAGTGCTCAAGAAAGCTTTTCTGCCCACATTTCTTTTCGACTGCTCACTCTCCCGTAATTCATCCTGAATCAAATTCTGTTTCTCCTTCTGTTTATACACTGGCTTCAGCAAGGGGATCAAGCACACAGTTTGTATGTTGAAACGGAAGCTCCGTAAAAGAGAGATCACTCTTCATCTCAGCTATTAATTCTCAAAATTATTTAAGATCAGGATTTCAAGTAATTTAGGCAGATAGCTGTGTGTCCCAATTTTATGTGTGTGAAATTGGGTATCTGTCCATGTCAATGGGCAAATAACCAAAGGGAAGGAAGATGGATGCAGCTTAAAAAGGTGGGTCATGAATTATCTTTTCAGGACTGAAAAGCCCGGCATAACAGGCAATTTAGCAATCAGTCTCAGAAATCTTCATTCTCCTCATTGAGTAAAACTCAACTCTTTTTAGTCTCATGCTCAGCGTGTGAAAGGATATCCAAGTCTGGCATGTGCACCAGAGTCCTTGAGTAAACTGATCTTTGTAGAAAACAGTACTCAGAGTGTATTTGAGATACAGTGCGGCCCTGATTCTGAACAATGGCTGTAATTAAAAATACAGTTTGTACCTCTTCTTATAATGTTTTTATGGCATTGGGCAATAATTACAAAATCAATTAATTAAACAAACCCCTAACTACTATTACATATTATCCTAAAATACCAAAGACCAAAAATACCATATAACAGTTGTATTTTCTGGTAGATGGTTTGTACATTGAAGAGTAATTAGCACGGCATTGAAAATACACCACATAAAATTAGACGGTGGTACCGCCTTTAACAAAAGTGTTTCCAGAAAGCCTGTCACAACAGGGCATTGATCCCTGATTATGGTACTTAGGTACTACCATGGTATGAATAAATGATGATAGAATAAAACTTTCCACTGCTGACTGCAGTACTTCATATGCTCTTTCAGCTTTCTTGGCAGCCCCTCTCCCCCCACCCTCCCCTTAGCACTTCCCTGGTGCTTTTCTCTTCCTTCAGTCAATACCAATGGTTCAAGCGACAAATAAAATTTCTGTCTCTCAGTACTTTTCTAGACTACAGGTTGGAACAAGTGAACCATTAGTCACTTCATGAAATCCTCCTTTGTGCAACCAGGCTGAGAGCAGTTGCACCTTTATGCATATTTTATGCACATTTATGGGCTGCATTTCACAGTGCTGTATTTAGTTCCATTACAGTTTTCCATCATATTGCTCTTTTATTATGACATTAATTATGTATTGTTTTTACTTTATCTTACAGTATTTTTTTACATTATTTTCTTAGTTCTGTTTTATGATGCGTATAAAGTTAATTTGCAACAGTAAGGCCAATGTTATCCTGGCACTTTACATTAGCCAAGTTGTTATTTTCTGAAAGCCTTTGTTTGGGTACATCTTAAATTCCCTTTTAAAAAAATCAACATTAAAAAGTCTGAGACACTAAATAATTCATAAGCAAAGGGAATTTTTATAAAAAAACAAGAGTTTTTTTAGGAGGATGAGCTTCCGCTGTCACCGTTCCAGGTCATAGGAATCAGCCATGTTGAAAGCGGGCCACAGTCAACCTGAGAGATGTAGTGAAACAGTAGCTAATGAAAGTGGGTTAATGAAAATAGCATATAGACTTAGACTCCTAGCGATATAAAGGCTTTTCTCACCACAGAGAGTTTTGATTCCCCACACGTGATGATGTGCAGGGGGCCTCTGAGTTGGCAGCAACTACATGAATGAGTCAGTTGTCACTTGTGGGTTTCAGGGCACTGAGATGAGAATCCTCTTGCCTTTGGACATGAGTCTATAACAGAAAACACTGGTTTTTTCGAAAGTTCTAATGGAAGGGTTACATATGCCAAATAATAGTAATGCAGGTAAAAGAGAAACATTATCGTCATGAGTTGTTGGGACACGTTGTGATTTCTTGTAAAAATAATAAAATTGTTGAGCTTGTATAGCAGATGAACTTATACCCAGTATTTTCATTATATTACCCTAAGAAAAAAAAGAAAAACTGATTTTTGTGTGGTATTTAGAGGCTTTGATGAAGCTTATTTGAGTAACATCACCCCAGACTTTGGAGTTGTAATTGTGGATATCAATCTGCAGGTATCACCACATAATGACTGTATGGTCATGGAGGTAATTTCAGTGATGCTGTCTGTGTTCTACTTAAGATAGCGAGTCCCAGCAGAAGCCAGAAGAAAGCTGGAAGTGTAGCACCTTTTGCAGCCAGAATTATTCACACCGGGAGATTCTTACAGTGAACAATTTCTAGACCAGGTTAGAAACATGGGCTACAAAGCGTACTGGTGAAAGTACTGCAACAGTCTGGGTGATTTTACCCAGAAATACCAAGTGATTTCACTGTGAGGCCAATGATGCTTCTGAAGGACATAGTGGGTATGGGTGGCAAATTTGGTCTTGAGTTCCGAGCTCAGACCTGCCGCGCTCAGTAGTGCAGATGCAGCCGCTGAACATGAAGACTAACCCTGCAACAGAATTCATCTGCAACTGTAAGGTTGCCTCTGCTCCAGGAATACAGCTCAGCCCTGATAGTGGGAAGTTACTGCAGAGGCAGCAGTGGTACCTAGTTTGGTGCCACATAGTTTGAAAAACGGTGAGGGCAGCCCAAGCTTTACAAACCCAGAGTATATCTCCCCGTAACTGAGATTCAATGAACTAGCATTATGAAGTCCTACCTTCTATTTCACATGGAGACTTGATTCATTGTTTTTTTAATTTCCTGTCCGGTCACAAACCAGTTGTTCTTCATTTTTGGTGGGAAGATTTATTCAAATCGGTCTTGATTTATAAGATACTAAAAAATTGGCCAAGTCCGTATTAAGGATGGATAAGAAATTCTGCAATATTGATAGAACCAGAAGAAAAAAATGTTAATCAACAAAAGCTTTGATTATGTCTTCCCACCTTATTTCTAGAACTTCCAGCTCTTTGAATTTGTTACTTTATAAATTCCTTTCAAAAATGTAACAACTAGGTTAACAAAGCTGAATGAGGTTTTGTACTTAATTGCTAAACACCTGCAGATCTCAGAAATTGCGGTTGCTGACAGCTTTCGAAAATCAGACAGTGTTACATTTCATATCGAGCTTTTCCATATATTTTCTTCTGTTTTCAGAGGACAGAATAAATCTTGTGAGTCTGGTGATTGTTTGAGAACAGTCATTTTGAAGTGATTTGCCCATTTGAAACAAAGATTGAAAAAGGGAGGCAAAGGCAAAAGGTTGTTTTGTCCTTTGTTGCTGTTTTGCTGTTTTTAAGAGCACAAGAATTCTTTTGCCTCTTTCATACTGCTTTTCTAGCTGCAGGCACAGCTGGAGTTCTAGCTTCCTTTCCTACCTGAGCACTGGCTCCTCTTTTCTGTCTAATTTGGAGTGGGCAGGAGAGGAAAAATATCTAAATGCAAACAGAGAAAACAAATATTTAAAGATAACAGGTAAAGTGATCATGAGTGTACTTTCTCCCTCATTAGATTTGCCATTTGCATCCTTTACTTAATTATAAGGGTCATGTTGCACATCTATTCTGTTGTTCCTGCTTCAGTGATATTATTCATTCCTGGCATTTCTGTGGCAGAAAAAAAGTCATAAATCTTTCTGACAGAAAAATTCTGGCAATTTGTTCTCAGTTACACTTCCTTCTTTAATACGTATGTGTTGAGCTACTTGAACCCAAATTATGGCCTGTGCAGAGGCTGCACGAGTTCTTTCTCCTTCCACGCTCTCTTGTCCCCCTTCCTTGTTTGTGTTTTTCCCATTCAGGGCCACAGCGGGGGTGCAGGCGTGATGCAGGCGGAGGGAGGGGTGCGTAGTCATGGCTGGGAGCCCAGCTGTGCCTGGTGCAGCATCAACAGGCGGAGCGCTGGGATCAGCTCATCGCTGACTGCCTTTGCTCACTGTCCCTGCGCGGTGGTATAAGGTTGTGCCTCTCCTCTGGGGAGAAGGCGGCTGAGAGGAGGCAGGAGCAAAGCCCGATTGGTGCCCTGGTGGAAGTGGCTCTTGGCTGGCTTGGAGGAAGCCTCGGAGGAAGCCTCAGAGGAAGCCCAGGGGCAGGCAAGATCCGGAGTGTGCACGTGTGGCACTAGAGTGTGGGCGCCCTTCTCCAGCTGCCTCGCCAGGGTGACTTGGCGATACTGCTGTCGGTGAAAGACTGCGGTTTCTTCCTCTCTATGTCCTGCTCTGTCCTTTGGTTCTGTACTTTTGTGTGCAGTACTTGACAGCTCTGGTGTACAAATCAGACACGTTAGCAGCTTTCAATGAACAGCACAACAGGTATGATCTGAGTACAAGAAACACCCTCTATGCCTCCAGCTCGGCGGAGTGACAACAGCTCCTATCAGTACTCGTATCCACGCTGGAGGCAGAGCAGAAATTATGAATTGTTCCATGAATTTACTAAAAGTAATGGATGTAGGTACTACAACAATAACATCTGAAGCTGAAAGCCATACATTAAGCAGAAATCACTTTTTAAAGAAGGGTCATATAAAATAGCATTAAGTTACTTTATAATTAGGCAATTATTTAGAATTCATGTACCTTTTAAAATAATTAATTACATTCAAAATAGTAGCTTGTAATGCGTTATTTTAAATTACACTTATGAGTTCAGATATATCATTAGAATGAAAATAAATATAGAGCTTAATTTAATAGTTGTGAAATAAACCTGGGTTATATAATTGTGCCTTGTGAATATAATAGAAAACAAGGAAAAATAATTTCATATTACAATCTGGGTAACTGCGGGGCATTTACTAAGACTAATATTATCTTAGTTAACTTTCAAATATAAAAAATGGCTGGGTAAATAACTCTGTATGAAATCTGAAGTATAATTTATAATGAATTTGTACTAATGATATCTAATGTGCCTAGTTAAAATGAAAGCTTTATTGAGAATAAATGTTACTCATTTACTTCAAAGGGAGTTACCAGACATTTGTAATTTGAAGGTAATTTAAAAAATAGAAAAATATTGGCTAATAAATGCATGATTTATAAATTTCCCTTACGAAAATGAGATGCATAGAGTATAAAATTTTATTTAATTGTGTAATATTAAAAAAAACCCTCCATTTGAGAATATTTTAGATACAAAACAACTGAAAAAGAAACTCCTGAAAAGGTCTCTCTATGATGAATTCTTAAATAATAAGAACTGCTACTTAAATCAACAGATGAATAATTTTAGTGAAATGTTAAGTTAGCTATTATACTGGTACTATGAGGTATAGCTTTCTGGAAATGTTCAATAATTAGGATTTTAAGTGCAGTTAATTTGTATGGCCAAAACATACATGGGTCCTGATTCTGTAGAGTGCTGTGAAATAATTTAAGCAAAAGCAGGCTTGTGCCCCATATGTATCTTATTCCTAATTTTTATGTATAAAACACTGATATTAGCATTAGATCTGTTTGGGTTCGTTAAGAGAAAAATGCAGCAGAAAGAACCACATCTTATAAAACAGTCATTGTTTTTAATGAATGTATAATTAGTTCTACTATAATAAAGTGAAAATCTATCCTGTAGATAGATTTTCCTCAGATTTTCTTCACAGGCGTGAAACTCCTAATTTAGTATGGCATCTTCTAAAATATTTTCCCCCGTATATCTTTTCACGTTTTACAGAGGAACCATTCAATCATCCTTATGGCTTGCAATATAAAGATTTGTTCCATCGTTAAGGGACTCGAAGGGACCTTTGCTCATATTACTTGTTCCATGGGGAATGTTGGCTTTTTTTGTTTCATTTAAAGTGAAGCAATGCTTAGTGCATCGTTCCTGTTTAGAATTCACAAAATGGGAGGTCCTGCAGTCTCACACAGCCACACATTGTCATGTCTTGCTTAATTTACACTAAAGAATCTTTAGCCAAACAAAACAAAAATTGTTATCTTGTACTTACCTAAACCAGTATATTTTATATGTTTAATAGCAAATCCTCCGGTACATTTACTTTTAAAGATATGAGTGTTATAACCTGGCTTCCTGGGATATTCAAGGAATTGCAGAGTCACATCTGTAAAATGTACTGATGTTTTCAGCTTTTGCAGATGGTGAAAGGACATTGTGGGGTTTGCCTGATTGTGGGCTTTTTTTGTAGGAAGTTGTCAAGATTGGTAGGAATCATATTACATCAACTGTTTTCTGCAGGGGCACCTAGAGAAACTCTGACTGCACTGGAACTCAAATTTGAAACCTTTTTTGTAATCTGTTCTGTAGCTGATATCCTAGGGCAGTACCTTGATTTGATTGCATTTTGCATCATTGAAAACTGATTCCAGTGGATTGGATCCGTTCTCCAGTGAGCTGAAGCCGTTAGTGACACACAAAGAATGAGAACGAGTTCTTTCTAAGGAGGAACTTTGCTGCTAAAAGGACAGTTCCATCACTACAAATGCTAGCAAAGGCAAGGCAGCTCTAGTGTCTCATCCCGTTCACTAACACATATTAGGTATAACATGATAAAAATTCTTTGACAAGGAAGTCTTCTTATTTATCGAAAATATAGCCTTTGAGGAGAAGAGAGGTGCCTTATTTTCTGCCCCATGCAGTGAGACCAGCAATACAGTGTAGCTGGCCTGGATCATACCAGGAGAGGGATAATGCTTCCTATTTACCTGACTGCCACATTTCCACCTAGCTTTACATATTTTTGTACCTTGGCACATGGACCCTTGAGCCGCTTGGTCCCAGTGTAGTTGTACTTGTTCCTTCATAAAAGCTTTGGCAAAAGGTGAAGAAGGTTCTTATTATTATGACAGTATTGCTGTGTCTCAGTCTGATTAACAAAAGCATTTCCCTTCTCTCAATTCTCTCAATGATTTTGGTTGCAGCAGTTTAGTGGCATCTCGAGGCAGCCTAATGCTTGAGTACCAGGTTGGTCTGTGACAGAGATGGCAGCTGCCTCGTTCATGCAGTACTTGTGTGACACACTGATGAGCTCAGAGAAAGGGAAAGTAAGAGAACACGTGAGCATTTTGTTAGATGAGTTCCACTTGTGGGGTCAGTACCATTTGCATAGACGAAACTATCCAATTCCTTCCTGTGCATATGCTGATTCCAAAGGAGATCACTGTTCGAGGGAAAAGCCTCTGATTTTTCTGCATATCAGCAAAACTGACTTTTCAGTAATGGTACTCTAACGTTGTAGCTCTAACAGCAGTCCACTCCTAACCAAGTTAAAAAGGGTGTTTTCTTGCCTTCCACATCTTGTGAAAAGTGAAAACTTCTCTGCTGTTGTCTGTGAGTCTGTTTTCCTCTCCTCTGGAAGAAAAAGCTATGAGACAGTGGGACAAGGGTTCACAAAAATCTCAGGATTTGCCAAAATCTTCTGAACACACCTAGAAGGTAGACTTTGGGATCCTGAGGGAAGTTTCACTGGGAAGTCCAGAATACTGGCTCACAGTATTTTGATTACGTTCCTGTTGCCTCTGAAAAATAAAACCCCAAAATGCCAGGAGAGTACTGAGAATATAGGTACTGATTCTGCGGGCTATGGGGCTGTCAGAGACCTTCCTCTTTTTTTTCACCTTCAGATTTTGGACAGTTTGTTCCTCATTTTATTCTTCTTCACTTATTTCTATGCTCCAAGCTAAAGTGGAAGCATGATTAGTACCTGCGCTGTGTTGTATACTGTCAGCTTAGGACGGCTGCAGACCTTTTCATCTAATCAGTACTCATGTGTCAACTAATGCAAGCGTAACACTAACCATGTTCTGATCATCCCCCAGAGAAATGACATTTCATCTCTAGATGTACATCGTGAGAAATCCAAAATGTTTTTCTCATTGGACTGAACACTGAGTGAATATCAAGAAAACCAGCTAAACTCAAAAGGTCAAATTAGACAATTTTGAGGTGAACAGATGTGACTGTATAAGGTTACAGCTAGGTACTTCACGTGCACTTTTTTGACTTGTGTTGGTAAATGCATTTCTGAAACGGTCTCATAGGTGCTGTTATGCAAATTCAAGTATAAATCACCAGGAGACCAAAACCCAAGCAAGTCTAAACCCTCAGTAATACAGTTACTGCGCATTAGATGAGTCAAAGTGAAGCCCAAAGACATACCCTCTTGTGGAGTAAAACCTTAATTAGATGATAAATCTAGAATGCTATGACCTGATAAGTAATCTTGAGATTTTTTGGAATTACATTTTTTTCAGTTAATAGCAAATTGTCTGAGGAAAACCACTGTTAGATGGCATGTTCTACTGCACGAAATGTAAGACTTTCTCTAATGAATACACACAGTTCTCATAGCCATTGACCACAGGTGTCAGTGTACTGTCAAGCCATGTGCAGACCTCTATATATATTGGGATAAACAGAACTGTATTACAGTAAACAAAGTGCAAGAAAAAGTAATGTATTTCTATTGTAGGGTTAGAAAAGGATTAGTGTAATCTGATACAGATATTGCATGATGAGGTGAGAATGTTGTCTAAGTGAAAAATCCTGAAAGAAGGATTACATTCTCATCCCAACAGTTCAGAATGTCTCAGATACACCATATTTTCACTAATGCTGAAGCTATAAAAAGTTCTGGGTGTCCACGTTGACTGTACTGATAACAAACGACAGACAAACTTTGCAAGTGTCCTTTGGATTATTGGATGCCAATGCTTCAGTGTATGAATTCCTAACCTGTTGGATTCTGCTGCAATTCACAAGTCAAGAAATTGTGGCACTTCTCACTGCCATGCTCTGCAGTTAATAAGTTCCTTGACTATACAGAATCGATCAGAGATCCCAATAAGAAAAAAGTTTTTAGATTATATTAGTTTAATTTCATAGTTCCTGCATTGGAAATAAACTCAGTATGATAGTTTGTAAAGATAAAATGCAGAGAACAAAAATTCATGTAAGTAGAAAACTAAATATAGCAAATGGTCCCATATTTATATCTCAGTAGTCAGAATACAAATAAACATCCTTGGTGAAAACACATCAGTGCTTCCAATTAAGGTAATATAATTGCATGCTTTGAAGTGGAACAATGGAAAATTCTGACAATCCATTGTATTAATATGAGGCACAGACTTCAGAGGCGTATAAAAATAACATTTAATCTGAATAAAGCATCTGCTACTATATACTTTTTGTGTAACATTTGTGTATTTTGTGTAAACACACACATTAGATCAATAAATAGATACCTAACTAGATAAATATATAGTATATGAAATCTGGTCCAAGCTTTCAATGTTTTCCACAGCTCATAGCTTTAAAAAAGGCTAAAGTTTTTACACATTAAATTTAAGTGCATTTTTAGTAGGCACAGGTGCTGTACTGAAAACATGTGAGGCTAAGGCCCTTTTCCAAAGAAAGAGTCATCAACCTCGTGGCCATAACCGGCAGAATTTTTACAAACTGAAAAGTCAGTCTTTATGTACATTTAGTCCTTGTAAATTCTTCCTGGACTACCAGCAAGGGTGAAAATTGTCCTAGTGGGTGTTCTGACATTGATATTAGGAGTATAATGTGACAAGCAGCTTGTTGTAGACATGTATAGATATACGACCTGTTTGCTTATATATAGGCTTTTCTGCTTGATGTACACTGTGAAAGTCTTTTAAGGTGCTGGTGCAATATTGCAACTCTCTTTTGAGGTCACGAAGTGTTGCTATCCCTAGTTTAGAAATAAAGTTTCTCAAAAAGAGAGACAGAAAGCATATTATATTTATGTATTATCAAAATGTTTGGGGTTTAGCCATGGATCAGAACCTTGCCTATGCTAGATTTTGTAAGTCTATAGATCATGGGAATACCCTAAAGTCATCCATGGATCCTGTGGCAGAGAAGGAGAAAAAAAAATCTTTTCAGTGCTAACCTTTTGCTAAGATCCCTCTTAGCAACACCAGCTGGGTACTCCTTGGTAGTAAATGGAACAGTGACCAGCTTGAGACACATTTGAGCAGGGGGCTTGCTTGTGAAAGTATCTGTACAGGCTGATTCCATATGTAGGCAGAGGTGGGAAATCTCACATTCTCAGTTTGATCAATCTGACCATACCCTAGAATGGTGGTGAGGGAGCACAGTGGCTCTGTGATACGGCAGAGCCTAGAAAGCCTGGAGTAAGTTACTGATGGAAGTATTCAGTCATGCATAAAGTGAATAAATAAGGTGCATGCATCTTTGTTCCACTGAAATTTCCCGTTAGCTGTTCTAGTTATTGGTAAATAAAGATTATCGATGTTTCGTCAATTATACCAGTGGTTGAACAACATGAATACATTACTGGTGTTTTTTCTCATCTTATCACATACTCTTTTTTTTTTTTTTTTTCTTATTTGGAAATTTGTGGTAGAGCATTCTTCAGTCAGAATCACCAAAATGGTGTTTACATTTCAGTCTGTGCTCGTGGGACTTATTTGCCTTCATTATAAAATTGAGAACTTATAAGTTAAACATCTCCAGCTAAAACCAGCTGGTTTGTCATAAATATTTATTTATGGACAGAGGTTTACATTAGTTGTTTTTAAAACATATGAGCTACAGTTATCTTCTGTGGGTTCACTCCAGCAATAAAATGTTCTGTACAGCTAGCAGCTAGTACTGATTTGTTTGCCATGCCTTTCCATGGGAAGGGAAGGCAGCTTCCTAACAAAAATCAGTAATTGTTGTTTACTCTGCCTCTTTAACAGTCTGACCATTGAAGCAGTTTGTCTAAAATACTATTTGGTCACCACTGGGGAAACGGGGCCAGGGTGCAACTCCAGGCACGCAGATTTCACATCAGGAAGGCGGAGGGAGATAAAGTGGGTTCATCCCCAAGAGGGGTCATTTAAATCAATGATACTGCTTCTAAAGGGCATAACACAGGTGCTTTATGCTAGTGTAGAGCAAAGGGGAAAAGGCATGTAAAATACTACCTCTCCAATTTAGAAATGTTTTAGACCCTCTTAGCACTTAATGGCAGGTTACAAAAAGGGCAGGGCAGAGAATCAGTGCAATGGGTGGACGCTGACACCAGGTGCCTGCAATTGTCTCTGCTGCTCCCTGTACCTGGGATTTGAGAGCGTGGCCATCGGCCAAAGCTCACTGCAATAGCTAGCCTTCTCCTGAGTGTGCAGGGAAAAGGGACACAGCGTGCTGGTCTGGCCATGCTGACCCACAGCTTTTCCTGTGGGTTTTTTTTCCACAGAGAGCATTGGCACTGTTGCCTTCCTGGCTAAGAGCCTGGAGCAAGTTTCAAAGCTGAGTCTAGAAAGTCTTTGGGTGGTTTCCATGCTCCTTCCTTGAAAGGACGCTCAGAGGCAAAGTATTTGAGTAAACCAAGGGTTTTGTGAATGGGGATAAATGAAATGAGAATATGTTAAGCTGGGATGTAAAGAGTGAGGGATAACAACATCAATGACTGCTGTCGCTGGTTGGAGGACTGCAGAACCTGCTATTGCACTTGCTGCTATCTCTGCCTCTGCTTTTGTGTATCACAGTTGCAATGTACTGACCCGATTATAAGAGTTGCCCTTGCTTTTTATTCTGGCTTTATTAATGTAAGGCCATATTTAGTGAAGCTAGGGTGAATTTTGTTGCTGATGTGTATGCCAGCTGTATTTTAAAGCATAAAATCTCTTGCAGCACCTGAACTGTCCTGGCCTGAAGCTACAAAGCAAAGGCATTGTAATGATACTCTTCTAGGAAGAACTGCTCTACATCTCCCTCTCCTTTGTACAAGTTTCTGCTGCCAGCTAGTTGCCCTTGATGGCTGGCATAAATTTACTCTGGTTTTTTTGCACATGATCTAATGCCACTGTAGCTGAGGGAAGATACAATTGCACAGTTTGCCTGTAATTTGAGCAATATGTTCTCCTGGCCTGATGGAATCACAGAATAATTCAGGTTGGAAGGGACCTCATGAGGTCTCTAGTCCATCTGCCAGCTCAAAGCAGGGCCAGCTGGAGGTCAGACAAGACTGCTCAGGGCTTTGTTCAGCTGGTCCTTGGAAACCTCCAAGGAAGGAGACTGCACAGCCTCTCGGGTCCCTGCTCCACTGCTCGGGTGGCCTCGTGGTGCCCCCGGTAAGCAACAAACCTACCTGCACAGTGAGTCTGATGGCAGATAGGTGCCACTTTCCCTGCAGGAGGAGGTGACCCACTATGGTCACCTGCTGCATCCTCTTGGTGATGCTGCCCCACACAGAGGTTTCTTCCCCTGGTCTGCTACCAGGGAACTGAACCTATTTTACAATTGCAGATCTGCAGGTGGAGAAGGGACCTTCTGCCTGTTGCCAGAAGTTGTAAGCCTACAGCCTTCCCTATCTTGGAAGTGAAAACTATCGCTTTTTTGTTCTTGTGGCTTCTTTGTATTTTTAAGGAATTTTTAGTGTTTATGAAAAGGACGCAATTGAATAAACCTGTAATGAATTCCTAGGGTAATAGTGTCTTTACTTTTCCCCATTGGTACTGTATGTCAATCCTGACCTTCAAAAATTGTACCTTGCGGGTTAAGGCAGTAGTTCAGAGCCTTTGGCCCTAGGACAGCACCATCACGACAGATGCTTATCGTATAGCCTGCATGTGTCAGACTTTCAGAATGTGTTTAAACACAGGCTCCTACTACATGACATAGAGAATGCCTGGGGGTGATAGTGATTGTTCACTACTCAGTATTATGATATGGGCTTGGTTTTTTCAGTAGCTGCTATCTGAAGAAAAAGAGAATACAGAATTTTAAATAGAAAGTGCTTATAAAGAATTTATTCCTTACAATATTTTGTCAGTGCAACACTGTCATACCAAAACCCTCTGAATTTAAGAAAATGAGAAACAAGGATCTTTTTTTTTTCTTCTTCTTTTCTCCTCTGTGCGCTTCTCAGATGCTTAGTAACAACCTTGAGAATCAAAAACTAAGTACTGGAGCCTAAGTGTAGTTATGCTTTAAGTTTGGAGTGTCACCCCTTAAAGTTAATAGAATTACTTCACATACAATTCATTTTAAGCGAAATGATAATCTTATTTTTATCAAAAGTAATTATATGGTAATGAACCTGTAGTTCAGAAATTAGAATGGGCTTGTGAATATGTAGCAAATTATTGGAATTATGGTAAAGTACGTCAATAGTGATAAAGTAAAAATTTTCAGTGCAAAAAGTCTACTAAGAAACATTTTTTACGATCAGGCAAAAGGAATAAATGTGAGCGTGAAGGTATCTTCTTCAGCAGCTATTTCCTATGAACACAAAGCAATGATGTGAACACAGGAAAGAAATTATTTTAAAGTACCTTTGCAATACAACTTGACAAAAGCTTGCAACTACCAGTATTACTTTGCAGTTTATGAAGACTATTTAAAATGTACGAAGAAAGAAGTGTTACGAATAATAGCCAGAGCTGGCTATGTTACTGTATAAAAGACTATATGCTGCACTGCTGTTGAATTTGGGTCATCAGGCATCTTAATGTTGTTACAGAAACAAAAATACTCTGTGTTCAAAGGTCTATATTTACACATTTCTCTTACCTTTTGAACCATGTTTGTATTCATACATTTCTCACAGCTTTTGAGCCAAGAAACTTAATAGATTTTTATATTCTTTGTTAAATAACAGACTTCAATTAACTTTAGCTGAATTCACCTGAAAACTTCATTGAATTCTGCTAACTAAGCTGCTGTCCTTCAGATGAAAGGACACCTCTATTTTTGATGGTCTGTTGATCCATTAATGAGAGTGAACAAAGTCCTGTTTCTCAGCTCAGTTGCAGAGCAAGCTTTTTTTCTTTTCCTTTTTTTTTTTCCCCAAATCAGTCATCTTACTAGGAAAACTATCTGTTAAAAATACTTAGGGAAATGAATGCGTAATGGAAATGGCCTGTGTTTGAAGGGGACTATGGAAGAAAGCATTGTTTGTTAGAGAGGAGTTACTAGATATTAATTAAAAACAAAATGATGGAGCTTCCAAAAATAAATGTTGAAGTACTTGACATTTTGTTTCTTGTCTCCTCCCGAGGTATTTTTGTACCACTTCCTTTCCTTCTTGAATAATACAATCTTTGTTTCCTTTGCAAAATACTTTCATTGTTTTCCACTGTACTTAATTTTCAGAATGGAAACATGACCTAAGAGGAGTATTGTCTGTCAAGATAAAACACAATGCATTCCTGTGCTATCTTTCCCTTGTTCTGTCCCAATTTCTAGGCAGTTATTTGTGGTCCTTTTCAGCCCTCTAAGTAGTGAGGCATTGGAGGAAGAACAAAAAATTTTTTTTAGCTGCAGGGAATAAATACCTTGAATATGGTCACAAGTGGGATCAAAGGTGGCAACAGTCTCACCATCCATAATTAAAAAGAAAGAAACAAAAATAAAATTACACCAAATGAACAGGCTGGACCAGAAAATGGATAGGGAAAATTCCAGCTGTTTTTCTCTCTGGTATTAAGGTCAAGCAGATAACTTGTGTTTTAATACTCCATTTTCTCTTAGTCAGAACTTGCTCTACCTACTACAGTTAGGCACCGGTTAAGTTCATTCTCCAGTTTATTAACTCATCCTTATCATAAACTGCTAAGCTTGGCTCCCAGTGAACTTTTCTGTGAATCCTGCCAAAGTTCAGTGCCTGAAGTCAGATATATCTCTTATTCCTTTCCATGAACTATTCCTACACATTGCAGGGTGTACTTAGGGGAAGTCTGTCAGCAGAAGTCTTGTATTACCTCCTCTAGATTTTTTTCATTTCCTCACTGTCTTTACTTTTCTTTGTGGTCAGTCCACATGTGTCTGTAGCAGTATTTGTCAGGACCTGCTAAGTGGGTGGCTGGGCCAGTTGCATCCTGATAAACGTGCAGGGAGTACACAGAGGTCAGCCACAGGAGTGTTTTGCAGTGCAAGCAGCACAGGGCCAGATTGCTGTACAGACAGCGGATTAACTATGTGAAAATACAATTCAGACAAGACTCTTGACAAATTTTATGAAAATGATCTGCAGTGAGGAATTTGAGGAGACACTCAGTGCTGCAGTCAGCACTAAATCCCTTGTATTTTACAACCCAATAATCAACCTGCTGCTGTGATTATCAGAGTGGAAGAGGATGAGTGGTGAGAGTAAGTGGCTGTTGGTATGGTGCCCAGACCTACCAGGGCCCTGAAGCAGCTCCAGCAGGAAGCTATCCCCATTTGACGTCTTTGCAGTCCAAGCACACAATGAAGATTTGGGGAAGAAGAGATGCATGTAGGTCTTAATTCAGTTGCCTTCATCCTAAATTTGTTCTGGTCAGAATCCTTTCTTCACTCTTTTATCTACTGTCCTGAAGCCAATGAAAAGATAATAACTCCAGGAGACATAGTAAAACGTTGTCACCTGAGAAGAATGTCATCTAACAGTCTGCAGCTTTACCAGCATTGATTTATTCTCCCAGACACAATTGTCACCAACTACTAGGGCTGCCAACAGTTTCAGTAAAATATCTTTAAGAAAATGTCTTAGTTTTTCTTTTCTTTTCCCTTCCTTTCTTTTCCTTAGAAAAAGTCCCATTTCTCCCCAGCAGGAGACAAGGTTTTTTGGCAGATTAAAAGGCCTGCATCTGTAAAACCAGCAATGATAGCAAACTTGGGTGAAAACATCACCGAACTGGCTTTTTCAATTTCAGTTAGTGAATTTTTTTCCAGTTCCTTTTCAGTTTGTGGGACCTCTTTGGCATTTTTAATAAACCAGATGATACTCCTGGGGAGGTGTGAAATCCTATGGGTGGGAATTCATCCATTAAGAAGTGCCTACATAATTACTACACCAAGACCGTGCATGAAATCTGAGACCTGCCCAGCCTTCCTTGTGCTTTTGGCTGTATCCTGCCTGAATTGCTGTGGTCTCACGAGGCCTTATCCACTCCAAACTTGCAGAGAAGAGAGCAAGCAGTGCCCTAGAGACCTGGCCATTACATAGCAATGGCATGAACAGTTTCCAAGCCAAACAGGATATTAAATAATACAGATATTAGGTAAGTTCAGTCAGTTCACCTTGACTGCAAAAAGAAAGATGAGGATTGGAAATGTTCCTTGTCCTATAGCTGTTGTGTCACGCTCCAAAAGCGGCGGTGTGTGATAAAGAGGTACAGCTGAGGCTAACCTGCTTTTAAGCTCTTAAGTGACTGTCTCCCTAGGATGAGACCGCAGCTAGCAAACCAAGTCTCTCCTCTACTCTATCCTCAACCCTGTCTTCACTTCCTATTTGCAGTCTTCAGTGAGCCCAGCTCAGCTGGACTGGAGGATCCAGTTTGGAGGGGTCACTCTTGTTGACACACATTGCTTTCATCCTTATCTGTTGAGCTTTTTGCTCCAAGATATCACCGATCACAAATTATCGAATAAAGCACCAAATTCATGTGGGTAAAAGTAAAGATAATTACTGTGGGCAGCTTTCAAGGTTATAAAGGTTAGATGCGCTCTTTCGTTGGCACAGAAGTAAGGGAGTGGAGTGGAGGGAAGAAATAAATATGTTCAAAGGACAGGCTACTCTGCACACAACATGGAATTCCAGCATTTCCTTTTGAGTTATCTAATGCAGCCTTTCAGCGGCAGGAGAGTCATTTGTTTGTAATGAAATTCAGATTCTAGGAAAAGTTGAACTCTTGCTGTTCAGTGACTTCGGAAAGATTTAAGGATTGCTGATCAATTGCTGTGCTTTCTTGTACGTGAGGGGGAGGATATCTGATTAATGACCTATGACACAAGCTTCACCTGGCCAAAGGAAACTGCATACCAGCTGAATACTGAGATGACAAATTAGCAAAGCATTTTGTACGGCCTTTATTGAAAAAGCATATGTGGTCTGGAGGTCAGTTTAGCAAGTGCAAATACATGGTTATTTTTAATTACACATAAGCTTTTCTTATCCTCTGGAATAGCACAGAGGATTGGGAGGGAATTTTGCCATCATGTTTGGAGTGTGGACACACTTGTTCTTGTTTCTTTTATTGGTCTGGAGATTTTCCCAATGTAAATCCTTTTAGAACTCAGCTTTTTTTTTTACTACTTTTTTTTTTTGAAATGAATGTGCTACAACTGACTCCTTGTTTATAAGCCTGAATCTAGTCTTTTGTTTAGTGAGGATAGACAGATTAGACACACATCTGAATGACCTATTATGCATTGTAAGGGCTGTGTTTAATTGGAAAAAAAATAACAGCTGCTTAATTTATGGATATGCACAACAGGACAAACAATTTCAACATGGCAAGCAGAACACTCATCATTCATAGAGTTGGCATCATTTCCTCATGCGTCGCAGTTGCAATAGGAATCTCTTTCTTTTGGAGTTAATTTAGTGCTTTTGAAAGGTGCCGGATGGTAACCCTGGAGACTGCAGCCCTGTGCTCGGCGCAGGACCAGCACAGCACGGCAGCGATGGGCCAGCCTCTGCTCCAGCGCCAACACTAACTTGCTGACCACACGAGGGGGGAAAATCATCAAAGGAGAGAAAACGAGGGTGCCAGTGTCCCATGGCCTCTGTTCTGAGATTTTCAGCAGTGGTGTCAGTTTGGAGATATACATCTGACTACCAGGAACTGGGCTTTGCTCAGAAAGATGATAGTGAACACTCCGTAGATAGTAATGAAGCTTTTGTCACTACACTGGCACCTTCACTTTTATGAGGAATTTGCTTATTAAAGGAATAATGTACCTTTTAACCCATAGATTTGGTACGTGCAAGAAGAAAAACAACTAAATGACTGGAAACACGGCTACACGGTCAGGTAGTCCACTCTCTCAGTTCTATACAGGTGTTGTGCTGCACTCATTAATCTTTTGCCAGTGCCTTTCAGTAGGTTATTAGGAATTTTTTATTTTTATTTTTATTATTTTATTTCCTTACTGCCTTTTCTTTTTTATTCTCAAAACATTCTTCCTAGGGGCAAGAAAGCATGTGTAGTGGAGGCTATGAGTTTGACAGTATTATTGTTGGTGTGGACTGTTCCCTTTCCTTTCCTTTTCCTTTCCTTTCCTTTCCTTTCCTTTCCTTTTCTCTTCTTTTCCTTTTCTCTTCTTTTCCTTTTCTCTTCTTTTCCTTTTTTTTTTAAATAACATATGTATTTGGTAAAGATCGTAAGATCACAGAAATGCACATTGAATTAATTTCTGTCTTCCATCATTGGGGATGTTCTGTCTTCTAGGTAGACAAGTTGTAACTCTCTGAGCATTATGTTCCTGAAAGGGTGAAGCTCTATTTTAAGGTTGCGGATCCCAGAATTTTATTTAGTCTTCTAAAATCTTGGGCCCGGGCTATTGTTTATCTTAAAAGTAGTAACGGAGAATTTCCCTTGATTGAAGAGTCAATAAGAAGTCACTGTAAGAGAGGATAGATTTGCTCAGGGAAGCTCATGTATTACAGCATTTTGTACTAATTGGAGTTTCCTAAGGTGTGATGGCTTCATGCCCAGGAACTACATGGCTGTAATCCAGCTGAGAGGTGACACATGTAAATAACCGAAGGCTGGGCTTCGTCTGCCAAGATGGGATGGAGCCTTGTAGCAATCAGTGATAATAGAAGCTGCTAGTTGTGGACAGTGCTATGCAACTTAGCTGCATCAAGGAATCCAAATACTCTCAAGCTATGTATGGAACTGGCTAATTTGGGGCCAACAATTTCAATCAAAGAAGAATGCACCTTTCTGCAATTCTTCCTAATGCCTTCCTCTGCCCCTCAGCACTCTGTCTTTTTTAGATTCAAATTCAGCCAGGTGTTTTTGTAAAGGAACTGATCTTATCTAAGCACTTTGTATACTGGAGATGTGGTAAAAGATAGGAAAAGCTGAATATCATCGTCGTTTTACTGACACATAAGTCTAGATAATCTGACAAGTTCACCTCGGTCATTGCAAGTAATATAGAAAAGGACTGGAGAGAATTGATTCTTGTGGGATGCCACAAATCAATGAAGTAAAACTTCTCATTGTGACTGTTTGAGAAGGAGTGAAATCCATGTACAGTGGTCTCCTCTTTCAAAAGATACCAAGACATCTTCTAACAACCTGTTGAATGCATTTGTACAATAAGGATGGATATCTTCCACCTATTTACAATTAAAGATCCATCCCTATTTCTAAGCAGTTTCAGTTTCATGATCCAGTTTTACTCTAGGTTGTTTCAGGTCTAGAATATTAGCAATCCTTTAATTCATTTACAGTTAAATTTTGTCTGTATAATTCCTGAGCCTTTTAAAGCATATATAGATTACACCTGGACTCTAGTTGGATTGAATTGGATATGCATGGTGGTCTTATCAGTGAGGTCTGACGTCATATTTGAAGAAGGAAGAGAACAGTCCCAGTTTATATTGCTGACTGGCATGAACTCTCGTACCAGGAATCGAAGGGGTTTCTGTCCTCTTTAACCATCTACCCACAGCCCTGCCATTCCCCGGTGTACAATATGGTTCCTTAGTCTCTTTGGCCCATCAGTCCCACTACTGTTGCACTGCTTGAATTCTTCATAGCTAGGCTATGATGATAGTCCTTGTTATAATGATGCACTGGTTACTTTGGTCAGGAATGTCCTAAGGTTGGGATTTTTTTCTGTTTTTCTTAAGCTACAAAAGATACAGGCTGAATTCAGAAGTGATGCAGGATGTGATGAATGTGATGAAATGCCAGCACTGAAGGTATACCATTGTTCAGCAGCTCTGGGCAGAGCAGCCCATGGGATTTGCGAAGGCTTTCCAGTGGATGTCACCTTTAAGTGTAACAAGGTGATAAGTGTGACTCAAGTCCTTGCCATTACTGAGTTGTCTGTTTCAAAACAAACCTTTACTATAATCAATAATGTCTGAATAACAGCATCTGGTATTGCAGAATTTCAAGGGTATCTTGTAAGTTTAGAAAATGAGAATCAACCATGGATCTAATTACATAAGCTGTTCTTTTGGTACATCTCATCTGGATAGAAGTAGACAGTACTGGGTATTTTTTAAAAGCCTGGTCTCCCAAGATTTCTACCTTCATTGGGGGAGGTCCATTAAGTATTTAAAAGTTAAGGAAGTTACGGAACCTCCCAGCCCTCTGAGACTAACTCTTCACCAGCTGCAAAGAGCATTAAATATCTATATCATATGCTGCAATTTATGAGAAAATAGCTAAAGCTCTTTTTGCAGTCTGAGGGCACATAACCTCTGGGCAGGATAACGTAGCCTGTGAATTAGGCTGCCGAGGCAGTATACCCTTTCTTTTCCAGCCTTTAATTTTAAGGCAAAGCCTCTGTATCCACTACTCCAGATCAGTGTGTTTTGTTACAAAATCTGATGTGCAAGTCTTAGACTTCATTGAGGTGAACTGTAAAATTTCCTTTAGTTTCAGTGGCAGATCCTCCTTGTATTTAGATGGAGATGGTAGGCTAAAACCCATAAAAAAATTTAATCTAATTTCCTGTATTGTTAATTATACCCTAAATTATTAAATTGATGGAATTTTCTAAATGCAATTTATTTTTCACCACCTATTACTGCTAGTCAACTTCCTGTTCAGTTTGGACAAAGAGAAAGGACTTATCCTTTTATTTTCTGAGCTACATAGAATTGTACTGTTTGGGTTTATATATAATGCAAAGGAATGTTAAAAACCTAACAAATATTAACTGGTATCGTTACCTGTGATCCTATATTTTTTGCACGTTGATTAGCATGAAAATCGTAAAAAGCTAGATCAACCTCGGCACATTTTTTTCTGTGGGAAATGCCCTGTTAGATAGTGGACAGCACTACCTGTTAACATGCAAGTATTCTGCTTGCCTTACTCTTAGAAGTGAATGTCTTACTGTTAAGAAGCAATAGTGCCATGAAATATGCTCTCTAACTTCAATAGAAGGGAAAAATGATTAAAAAAAAAATCTCACCCAGACACAGACCTGATTATGATCTTTCGACATAATCCATTGGGAGTTTTTCATTATTATTTTTTAAAATTTAAAAAATGAATTTTAAAATATGTTCTGAAAAAAATGAATATAGACTACATGCTTATGCAGTACTGCATTGCAGAAAAAATGAAGAGAATTGAAGTCTTCAGCATAATAATATCTGATAAACTAGAAAAACTGCATATATCAAGCAAACTGCAGTTTACAAGAGGCAGACTTCTTTTATGCATGTGCATAAGGAACTAAGAACAGACTCATGCTTGAACATAAATGAGAATTTAATTGACAGCTCCCACAATGATCTGTGTAACAATGCAGTCACGTAATTAGTATTAAAATAAATGTGCAAGCCAAAGATTATTATAGAAAATGCAGTTTTACTGCTACAAAGACTAGTGACAGGAAGATACTAAACTACAGAAATGTGCTTAGAGTCTGTTCTTTAATCATTCTCAAAAGATATTCATTTTACTCACAGTGAAATCCAAGCAGTTTGTTTCAGCAGTGTTAGCGTGGGAAAAGCAGTAGCTGAAGGGCACTTCTTGAAAATGGTCACTAATATGATAATAATTGTGTAAGCAACCAAATGTCTTATCCTAGTATGAAGAGTAGATGAACACAGTATGTGCTACGAAGATATCACTTTTCTCAACTTCGGCTGTAGTTGCATCTCAGATAGCAGTCTGCCAATGCAACCAAAATAATTGGCAGCCAAACTTGCCTGTTCGCATAAAGCTCTCCTGTTTCCCAGTTCTTAATTCATTTCTACCCCTGTGACATACACTAATGCTATTGGAAATAACTATATATCCACCTGCCAGTCTCATTGAGAAGCAACTTCTGCCAGTCTAATTGAGAAGGAATTTCTTGGCTTAATTATAGGTAGGAAAGAACCTGGTTATTTTAAGATCAGTCTAGAAATTGTCATCTTGCTGCTAATTTCTACTCTCCACATAATTGGTATTATAATGCTGTTTTGTGAGGCCTTGCAATGGTCCTGAAGCTATCATCCGTCATTAAGGTGAAAGTTAGTAGGATACAGTTTTAGAGGAGATAAAAAAGAATCCCTTATCTATAAAGATGTGTGCTACATAGTCCTGACATAAGGATTTTGAAATATTCACTGTCTAAACTCACACGTTACATCACTTTATCACTGAGGCCCCTTATATCTAGACCACTTGTACCTGCAACATGTAAAATCACCTGTGATCACCTATGTGACTGGTACTATCCTCAAGCTAAGTGAAACATTCCAGGGAATGTCTGTCATTATAAAGTCTGGGTGCAAAAATTTTGGGGGTTCGTAAAGATGCCACTATTTTCCATTCTTAGTTTTCGTGCTTTCACTTATTGTGTTCCTACTTATTTATTCCCTGACCTTTCCTTTTATTTTTGTTGCATATCAGTATGTTGTTAGGTTATTGAAGTTTGAATCGAGAACTTCTAGCACACCATCATGGGAGATACGAGATGCCGGGGGTGGGGGGGGTGTAGGACAAGGCTTCTGAACAATGTAGTTCTAATTCTGTATTAAATGTTCAGATTTTACCCACAAAATTTTATTTTCTAAACACTGAGCCAAAAATACTATATTTTTTAAAAGGACAAAAATATTCTTCCTAGTCCCAGCAAAGCTGATCCCCCCCTCCTTTCTTTTTTAAATGAAGTGGAGTACCTGCCATAGAATTGAAATTAATTGAAGCTAACAGAAATTACGTGAGAAAAGCACATTTTAAATTTTGAAGGATATCTTGAAGACAAACAAGCTCAGAGTTAAAACATTAGAATGGTTTCAGTGTTCCACTGGAAACATTCCTCTGTTTCATCTAAATTCTTTTGTAAACCAAAAGACTTTTTGCTGATGTTCTGCCAAATGCATATTTTGCCTTTTTTGAGGGATCTGGAGCAGACAGCTGATCTGGTTGCTGTCTTGAAGTCCCATGCACACTGAGGATATGTTGTTGGCTCTAGTCAGCCGCTTGAAGGATATTCTGGGTTACCCCTTATCTTCAGTAACGCTGGCAATCACACGCATGGAGGAGGATAATCAGCCACTGAGTCTGCTAGACTTAGAGAGACTTGGAAAACCATCACAGAGTTTGGTATTTGGGGGAAGGGTTTTTACTCATCAAAGGAAAATGGAAGTTCCTTATTCCAGCCAGGAGATCTGGTAAAGATATTTGTCCTATATGATCCAAGATTTTTCACCTGATGGTGTCTCTTTAACAATTTTTATTCAAACAAAAAGCTTTCCTTGAAGTAAGCAGTTATTTTTAACCTCTAAAGCCAGAAAAAAATCTTCCTGCTAAAACAACAAACACACTGTACAATTTTGTAAAGCCTTTGCTAATTGTAATGCTATTTAATTTTTTTTTAATATTTCCTTTTTTCTTTCATTTTGCTTTTGCAATTGGTCTTTATGCTAAAGAAGAAGAAAAAACCTTGAGAAAATAGAAGGCAACTGCTGTTTTCTGTAAGTGGTTATAATTCATTAGATTTCTTTATCCCTTGCTCACCCCTCCCTCCCTTATTACAACAGCTTCTATCTTATGCCACAAGCAAATATAATTTCTGTTGTTGCTTCTTCGCAAAATCCAATTTGTTATGATGTATTATGCATGCCAGTATAATTGCAGAGGAGGAGTTAAACTGAATGACAGATTAAAGAGGTGCATTCCTTTGGCTGTGTCACTCACAAAGAGCAGCAAAAAGAAAAGTGGGACAAATTGATACCCTGATGAAAGTATTAATCTGCTAAGATTTCAGATGAAACAATGGGACTGCCCTAATCAAGCCATATCCTCTAGAGAACAAAATGATGGCAGGGACTTCTGATACAGAGAAGACTACTATAGCCTCAGCAGCAATATCAGTTATAATATCTACCGTATTCTTTGTGTATACATTACTAGCAATTAAAAAAGTGCTTGTCAGTACCAATCTTAGCATAAACCATTTTTTCCAAGAAATGTGAGAGCTTTATGAGATACTGTATAATAAGGTAGTCTTTTGCCATTTATTTTCTTAGAAAGAACAGAATAAAATATGTAATAATAATAAATAAGAGCAAAATAGCAAGGTAGGTAAGTATTCCAAGTGAAATCTCTTTAATGTGTAAGATTTTCACTGCAAATGAGGATTGAGGTTATAAATACAACAAATTACACCTTTGTAATTCTGATGTTGGGGAACATGATGTATCCATTAAAATAATGGTAAAGTGGTTTATACTTTTTATTTTCTTCAACAAAATTGCGGTGGTAAAAAAACAGCTTTTAAAGTCAAGCTTTTTTTTTTTTCACTCTTTTACACCACTGAACTACAATTGCTTTGTAACATTTTAGAGATAACTGTTCTGAACATGTTTGTGTCGTTTGTTTCTGCACTATTTCCTGAGTCAGCCAGATCAGATGGTAGCAGATGTGTGGGGCAGGAAGATTTAAGCAGTAACCTTTGATGCACTGGAGGTGACTTCTTCATGCTTGAAACTTTCAAAGTTACTCCCAGCTGCCTACTGTGGGAAAGGACCCTGCAATCCAGGAAGATTCTTCTCCCCCACTGCCTCGCATTATCCTGCTCCAGGTCTTCAAAACCATTGAGAGAGCTCCTCATGGTCCTAGAGCAGAGGAATGAATTTATTGTCGGTCTAAACTAGTTACACTGGTCTCTACAATACAGACAAAGTTGTGCATGCAACAGGAAAGTAAGGCGGACCTTTCATAGTCTTTAATCTTGTAGGAACCAGATTAGATAAATCAGCTCTTCAAATGAACAAACAAAGGTTTTGATGGTTGAGTTGAGTGGGAATGGGCAACAGAGTCAAACTGGCCAGTTGTAGTATCATACCAGCTCTCTTCTTCAGGGGCATTGCATTTCAGAACAAAAAGTCCTGTCCATTTCTACTGAACATCATGAACTAGGCAGTGGAAACTTGCCTGTTACTCTGGGAGTCTCTGCTCATTAAATATCTAAATATCTGTATGTGCAAATCACTAATTTGCTCATTCAGTCACATTAAGCTATTATTTGTGGAAGCTTGGGCTTCCTGTAACTGTGAAAATCACCCTCCCTGAACTTTTCATGATGTATATATCTCAGTATATAAATTCTACAATCCTTATTAAGGATAACGTGACATCTGAGAAGAGTAAGTATGCCAGGTCCTCCTTTCTTGATAAACTGGTTAGGTGTGAATACTACCAGATGAGAAACCAGTCTGACATTGTAGGTGCAACATTATGAGGTCTCCCCAAGAATCCTGAAATGGAGGCAACAGTAACTTCTTTTTTTAAAATTTTTTATTTTTTAATGGAGATGTCAGTGTACTGCCGTCACCTACTGTTCCAAGAAACATTGAATTTTTCTCCTTAGATCTGGGTTCAGACAGAATCAAGTTCCTGCATGCTTACGGACTGAACAGGATCCTATGATAATAGTTTTGTCCCAGTGAAGATCAATTCAAAGAAAAAGACCTCACGCATAAAAGCCTTTTCTGAGTGCTAGTTAGCAAGTCCATTATAAATAGAATCTGTTTATTATTTCCTCAGAGTTGTCTTATCAAATCCTCATAGAAATGAGATCTATCTAAAAGCTGCTTTAGAAATTGCAAACAGACATACAAATTGAAGTGTTGCTATTCATGAAAATAATCTTTTTACAGGATATTTTTGTACAAAGAGAAATATTATGTTTGATAATTTCTTTTCAAAGGGACACTTTAGGCTTCTGTAATAAATAGTGCTGTTATCAACACACAGGCACAAAAGTCAAGTGACTACAAATTCTTATAGAAGTGTCATGTACTTCAGTAACAAATATTTCTTACAGTCACAGAGTTGTATGGTCCAGAAGAGGATGGAAGTACTCAGAAAACAAAACAAAACAAAACCCTTCCAAGTTTTAAGCCTTTTTTGTGCCAGCTGCCCCAGCTGGTGAAAAAGTAACATACCAGTATAAGTATTGCATATGTTTTCAAAGCTGATGACCTAAATTTTCACAACACTTGTCTTTCCCACTGCCTTCAGTGGGTATGTGGGTGCCTAGTGCTTGGAATAGTCAAGCCACCAGCTCAGGTGAGAGCACTCTAGCCCAGGCAGCTTGACAAAAAGCATGGCTCCCAAAGAAAAGGTGAAAGAATCAGTATACTGATGCATTTCAGAAATGTTCAGCTGCTGAAAGGACTGCATGAGCCTGCTCAAGAGAGTCCTGGCATCTGTGTGGCCACCAGCCTCAGGATCATGGATCCACGGAATGGAGATTGCCAAGGCACCGTATTTCACAGGTGAGCGAAGCATAGTTCTCTCTGTAAAGTTCTGGTACTAAATGTAAAGCTGGAAAAAAAAAAAAAGGGTTGGCTTAACTGTTCCTTTGCATTTCATAGCAGATGAGACACTCTGCTCATAAAAATCAGCACTGACTTCTGACATGGAAATCCTGGTACATACATTCATTGAGTAGAGAATCTAGCATACATAGGATACATCAAGTAATTGGTTTTAGAAATCAATAGTGAAATTAATAGAAATCCGTCAGTGCTCATTTAGTCCCCATTTAACCACAGCATTATCTCTGGGTATTTTTATATTTCTGTTCTTTTGTTAGAATGCCTGTTTGGACAGTGTAGTTATTACAGATTTCGCTATAAAGGTCACTCATTTGCCCTCTTTCACTGGGTGAAACACTTTTTGTCAAATAGTTCATTATACATAGAAGCAGGTAGATGTGAAAGAATTTTGGGGAACCATTAAGCAAGACCTACAAAGTTTGGCTCAGGCAAGCTTTTTTACAGTGAAGAATAACCTTGTTCTTAAAGTCCAGTTCAGAAGACAAAGCACTGCCATTTCATGAATGATTCCTGGTAACCAGTTGTCCAAAGAAACCATACAGGCTAGATGGGATCACGAATTTATCAACATAATGAACTTCAGTGTTCTTTAGGAAGATTCCCTTTGTGGAAGATAGAAGGAAAGAAAAAAAAGATACAGCAGCCTTGCAGTAGGTTATCCCTAGAATAATCCCTACGATTCAGTTAAGTCACTCCAAAGGTGATTTCTGCTACCTTGTAAGTATGGCATGACGAGAAGAGACTCCACACATTATTATAGGAAAGTGAATCACTCACTAACGTGCCTTCCCCTTACTGCTCTACATGTTATAGCTCAAAGAAGGGCTTCTTTTAAAGGTGGTATATTCCAGTTGCTATTTAGAGCAGGTCGTCTGAAAATAGCTGCTGGCATTGTTTTTTCATCTGCTACTTGGATGGATATGTCAGTTTGAAAAAGCTTCCTTCCCTGACTTTTAAATATAAGCTAGAAGAGCAGTATCAATGCTCTTTTTGTAATCCGTTTATCCACATTGTATCGTGATATATCTATAAGTGAGCATCATTATAAATAGGGTCTTGAGACATATTAATCACAGGTTAAAAAAAATCAGTATCAAGAATTACAGGGTTTAGTCTGGAGTATTTAGTACAGAAACTCTTTTCTTGTTTTAGAAGCAGCTGGTAGAATTCTTTACATTTTTAAGTACCGGAACTTCCCAAACAAGTTCAGTTTTTATCATCTTGCACTATAGACTATAAATGTCTATGGAAATAGCAGGATCACAGTTATTAGAGATTAAAAAAAGACCTCTTCAGTCATTGAGTCAGTCCCCTTTCAACCAAAACTATGTTGTTTTCTGTAGAATATTTACTAATGTCTATTCATGGGAGACTTCTACATTAGGGCACTGCTCGTTTCAGAAAAAAACAGATAAAATACGAGAATAAATTAAAGATACTTGGCCTCTGCACTTTCCTCCTAAGCCTGTGCAATATTCAGTTGCAGAAGGGAACGACCCCGTGTATGTGGCAACTTCTTCAGAAATGCCCCTCCTTGCTGTACAGCGTATATTTCACTGGCAAGGTTTAATTCTGCACCTGCTATGACATTAATGCCGTTTCACAGAACAGCCCTGGCAACAATGTGTTAAAGACTTTCAGAAGACAAATGTGGGTTTCAGTGAATCACAGCTTCTTACCTAGACTTTGACCTGGAATGACCCCACACAAAGTCAGGAGCAGACAAGGACAGAGAGGTCCCATTGCTTTCACTCGCAGGTGTTCCGTGCAACCGGCGCAACTTGGAGTAGTTTTGAATGTGCCGTGAATTTTATGCAGGGCTTTAGGTCACCTTCTGGCCTGCGTAATCCCGAGCAAAGAGGGAGAGCCGAGGCTGGGCAGCCCTGGATGGCAGGCAGCCTCAGTGATTCGCACAAGGTTTGCTCGTGCCCGTGCTCTTGGCCCAGCGTTAGCGCTCTGAGCAGTAAGCGGCATAAGTACATAAGAACTTCTCTGAGGCGATGGTTCAGTAAGAAGATTAAACGTGAATCCAACTCGAAGCTCTGCCATGCGTCACGCAGAATCGGGGCCTGATTCAAGACTAAAGACTTTTTCTTCTATTTTCTGTGCCTTTATGATTCATCTGAGTTTATTTCTTTGTTCTGAAATTTATTAAAAGAAAAAGTGCATATCAAAAGGGAAACAGGTTTCACAATGTTAGCTTTGAAGCTTGTAATCTCCCACAGAAACCCGACTGAAACTTCCAACATGGTTTGCCCCACAGAGAGCAGGTGAAAACATGATTTGGAACAGCGTGACAATGGCTCTCAGCTCCAAATGCATCAATTAAAAAGAAAATCCTTCTGCCCACAAATTCTGCCTGTGTTCAATTAGAATGAAAATGTAACAGAAAACTAGATGGATTAAAGAGTACTTGTTTTTCTTTCTCTCCAGTAGCCTACATTCCATATAATGAAACTTTGTTGTTTTGTTTATACAGATCTAGTTGCTTGCTTGGTCAGGCATTTCTGTCCCAGCCTTCTTCAGCTACTACAGCTGCTAGTGCCGCTTGCATTCTTTTCATATTGCGTATACAATGAATTTGTATTATCTATTGTTTGTTCTAAACTTCTGACTTTATTTTGCCAAGGCTATCTGTTTTTAAATTAGTAATTTTCACTCCTTCATGCAATTCTTCTAAATTACTTTTTTGGAGTACTGGCTATTAATATTTTAGGTAGCTTTGATGTTTTACTTTATAGTCTTCAATTTTATTTTACATTTCACAGGTTCCTAGTTGCAAATAATCCTACAGGCAATTTTCTCACATTGCAACTATTCCTTGAAAGATATGCTAATGTAGCAAGGCACTTGCAATACTGGGGGTTAAGTTAATCACCCAAAATGAGCCGTATTACTGTCGGTGGTATATAAAGACATCCCATAGTGAATTACTAGGCAGACTAGCATTAAAGCTCCTTTATAAAATACCAGAACCTGAAGGTGTGCAGAAATAAGCATTTGTTTCAGAATCCATTGAGCTAAGGGATCTGGGTTTTGTTATTTACGGACTTGAAGGTACCAAACAAATACAATGTTTGTGTTTCCTTTAAAAAATCTGCAAAATTGTTTTAAAAGCCTTTGTGAATCAAAAAATTTTAAAAAAATAGTAATTACTGCCTTTATGTTAATATAGTTGCACAGAAAAAGGAGTTGCCTGCTCTCTGTTCAAACTAAGCAGTATGAAATTCAGGGCACCCAAATAATAAATTGATAGCTAGATTACATCATTTAAAATGAAAATTCTCATAGCCTTAGACTTATTTGCAAGTAGCCAGAAGATATGTGCAATAAACATATATGTTTATTTATTCTTTTTATAGTATAATTCACAACATGTATTTAACCAGTTCTTCGAATAGAGACAACATTTTAGGCTCCTACATAGTAAACGTCTGCCAGCTATTTCTACATGTCTCCTAGAATTCAAAATGAAGTAAACTTCAGCTAGGATCCATTGGGTGTGGATGATGAACCTTTTATCCAGCAAAATTGAACACCGTGCTGGAAATGTGCCCCCCTGTTCCTAGAACTAACCAGATGCTATCAAACAAGGTGTTCCTCTGCTCTAGCTGAGCACAAGCAAACATTCAGCTGTGCAAGCTGAAGAACATAGTTAGGAACTTCTGCCAGGTCTGACTTTTGTTAGTTGCATCATGTGCAATGTCACAGCGCTGTTCTGTATGGACGGTAGATTAAGGAGTTTTGGATAGTCTTAATCTGCTCTGTCAGAAGGGTACTTTCTCGGCAGACTGACTGCTTTAGAGGAAGGCAGAGGTACAGTTCAGGGCAGCATTTTAAAACAGCAGTACAGCAGGACTTACAATGATCTCGATTCCTGTTTCCTGTCTGGAAAAAAAATGAAATAAGATTTAGTTACATTGTAGTGATATGCGGGTTTATGAGAACAAATATCTTTCAAAGCAGAAAAGATAGGGATTGTGCAGGAAAGGTTTACGTGGAACACAGTATTTATTTGCCATGCATATTTGATATGTGTTCATTAAATACGCAATAGAAATGTCAACATAAAGTGCTGTTTAGATCCTCCTATAAAAACAACCTACATTGGTATTAAAATTGGAATGCACTAATCTTTGGTTAAATACAAGCCTTATTTGCTATCCAGCAAAGAAATGTTTGGTTGAATGTTGTTAAATAACCATATATTTAACCTAATTTAATTTGCCCTTCATTTATAAAGTCTGATAGAGTGATACTGTGTCAGTGTAACCAGCACTTTCACGTACCACCATCTGCCATTATATGGGGTTTTTTCCCCACTCTCACCCATTGACATTCAATCACTAACAATTATCACCAGCCCATGCCTAATTCGAAGGTATTTTTGCAGTCTCACTGAACCGTGGCCAACCCTTCTTACAAAGAGGAAAAACCTCTTCAAGGAAGAGTTTTGTATAACATACAGTCGTCTGACATAACCACAACAGATAAATCTATTCAGTAGTAAAGTAACATTTGAGATAGATGGCCGCATTTGTGAGTTGGAATTTACAACTAAATGCTAAACATTCCTAAGTTAAGGTATTTTGGTTTGGGTTGGGGGTTTTTTTGCTGGTATATCCATGCTGACTTAAAAAGTTATTCCTTTCACCAGATTGGACTCAGACTTTTAAATAGTGTTTATAATGATGGCTTACATATACTGAAAAGGTTCTTCTACAACAATCACTGGAAAGGTACTTTTAATCAGGATATCCAATTAGGAATATAAAATACACCATACAGGATTGTCATCCAAACCTTACCTGGACCAGCAGTTTATAGGGACCTTTAAATTGGGGTTTATGCCCTGCAGCATAATAATATCTCTTCCTTATAGCCTTTGCAATCATTTCGTTCTCCGTAAAGCAACTGTGAACGTTCCTACTGTCTATGTATCTAGTATTTTGGGAGGAGTCTTACTGCACTATACTATTAACTGAATAATATTTTTAGGAGTTCCATAGGTGTACAATTTATCTAAAAACTGTCTTTCTACAAGTCTTTTGGTAGGTTTACCCGGCAATCATTCAAGTGCCTGCAGTGTAATGCAGAGAAACCTGAGCTAGATTTAAATTCAAACACCGGTAACAATCCAACCAAGGCAGCATTGAGCCCAGCACAGCCAATTTACTTTGCTGAGAAGCTGGGTAAATTAGCTCATGCTGAGCTCTGTGCTGCCGTGGCTGACGGCTGGCAGTACCCGGGCTCACTAGTTTAAAGCTAGTGTGGGTATCTCTCTGGTGTACTGCAGTCATTGCTGATGTACTCTTGCAGTACAGTGTACGCATATGCTTAAATCATTGCTTTTCTGTTTCAATGGGTGGTTTTTTGTTGGGGATGTTCCATGTAAGATTTTGCTAATTTTCTTGCTCTGCCATTATTGTTACGATTTTTTATCATATCCCCTTTTCTATCTCTTTTTCAAAAAACAACAGCAGTTCAATTTTTAATTGTTTTTTGCCTTTGGCCTCTTTCCAGTCCTGCCACGTGTTTCGAGTTGGGGTGACCAGAGTAAGAAGTATGTTACCTCCTTCCATGTGCTTCATACTGCTGTCTGTATCTGCCACATGTGAATGTCTTCTGTCTAAAATAAATATCAGTATGGTGCCCCCAGGGACTTTGGGGAGATTTAGTTAACATAATGCCATTATGATTGCTTCCTCTCCCCAGTGTGTCTGGGCCCAGTGTCCCGAGGAACGTACGTAGTAGGTTTATTGCAGCCTAGTACCCTGAAGGATGTACATACCACATATGTTCCAGAACTACAAAGAAGTTATAGTGTGTGTTAGATATGCTGGCAAAAATTAAACTGATGAGAGTAATCAGAAATAAATTTTGAAAAAATGAAGAATATCAAGAATAACTGATGTTCAATCATTTTTATATTCCCTCTCCAAGTGTTGGTATGCCTTTTTTCTCTCCTCTTCCCGTTCCCATTTCTTTGTCCTTTTCTACTCCGTCCACTGTGAGCCTGACTCTTTAAAAATATGCTTTGGTTGATACAGCATCGTCTCAGCTCATGAAAAGCACAGAAGGGTTATGCATTGCTTGTGACAGAATAATTCAACATGTCTTGGTACATGAGAAATACAAAGGAAAAGTAACACAAAATTTGTCTCATTCAACAGGTTTATTACAGTTATTTATTTTTTTAAATAGCTGGTGAAATAGATACTACCATAAAGGGAGCCAGGCAGGTAGACAGACATGCAAGTAGGTCTCTGTACTTTATTTTTTTGGAGGATTGATCAAAAATTATCATCTTTGGCAAAAATCCTAAACTTTATGAGAGGAGAAGGCCGCAGAGAAAAAACTGTACTGTATTTATGGATTTCATTACATCCTTCATTAAAGATCAGAATGAAAAACCAGGATTTTAAGAATGAACTATAATTCAAAATAATTAGACAATTAGAATAAATGCCTCATTAAAATAACAAGATTTGTGTGCTATATAACGATGCTTGTTTTTTCCTCATTCCAAAATATGGACATTTTGGTCAATAAGTTGAATTCCCAGAAATGCTGTTCTGGCAAGGGTGGCTTTTGTCGCAGCCCTGAGCGAGGACTAGCCCGGACCGCACGGCGCTGGTGAGTGCTGGGAGCTCTCACCACTCAGAGGGACACAGCATGTCCGTCAGAGCAGATCGGCAGCGACCATACCCCTTAGCTGTCCTGAATATTTTTTGGAAATAATGATGTGAATTTTGTCACATTAAAAATTACCTTTTTGGGGAAATAGCTGACAATAAAATGGGTGTTAGAATGACAGGAACATCCTGCCCTCCAGGCTTTTTCATGAAAGAAAAGTATTTCGTTGCCATTTGAAACCACCGGAGACATATATTTGTTTGCATTCTCATATCGCAAACACCTAATCAAAATGGTATGAAGAGACAGGGAAAGCCATTACCAAGCTGAGCCCAAATATGCCAGGTTTCAGCCTGAGAGGAATTTGTAGCCTGAAGTTATAAGCCACCGAAAATAGGTGTTTATAATGGAAGTGCCATCTTAACCTTATCTGTAGTGGCACTACTGCTTTGCTATAACATCTCCTCTCCTAGCATCTGTGAAATTGGAATCTGTCCTATGGCTGGTAACTGAGGAGATGATGAGACCCAGGGATATGCTCTGAACTACCTTAATTTATCTGTACTAGGTTTTTACTGACACATAAGTGAGCAGGGGGCGAGGGGCTGATGTCAGACAGCTGAGTGCCTCAGACGTGCTTGGGAGAAAGGGAAACGGGGCACCAGACGACTGTCTGCATCAGTCACCAGATTATCTTTTTATACCTCGATACTTCTTCTTTCTCTGCAGCAAACGTGGAACAAAATTGTTCATGATGTTTGAAGGTTTCATCTATAATATTTGTTTCTCAGCCTAGCAGACCTAAAAGCAAGCCAGTGTAGGGCATCATAGTCCTGCTAATGAAGATGCTATCTCTGGAAACATTCCGCATTACTCAGCATTAATGCCATCCAGCTGCCAAATAGTGGTATGTGCTACACCGATTCTTTGTAATTAAAATAGCCCTTCCATTACTACCTCTATCACATAAGCATGATGAGAGAGACCTGTAATGCTATCTTAAAAAAAAGTCATAGTAAATATTTTTGTTGTATAACCACTTAGTTATTTTTGTCTCCTAAATCTTTTGTTGCCTTACCTGACTTCTTTGTGAATTGGCCAATTAAATCTACTTACACAAATTATCTTCCAACAAATTAACTTATTTTTGAGACTGTTACGTTTCTACCTGTTGGCTCACAGTAATGTTCAAGGATATAGGATTTGAGTCCTTAGAAGTTTTCTTACAAAATTAACCATTTTCCCATTTGAACAAGAGCACTTAAATATTGGGGGTGCAAGTGATGTGAGCCTTTAAAAAAGTCAGGATTTTAATCTGTGGGAGAGAAACCTTTGCTTATAACTCAAGTAGTATCTCATGTCTCTACCTGGGGTGAGGACCAAACAAGGTAGAACTTCAGTCCTGCTATCAGCCTGCTGTTTGTGCATTTGTCTGTTCAGACAAATCTGGTGACACTTTGGATTTGATTCTCTACAGGAGAAAGGAATTGGCAGAAATTTCTCTTATCCAAAATCACTAAGTTTGAACTACTCCACTTAGCATATCTTTCTGTAGCCAGTTTTCATTTATTTCATATGCATAACACAGAACTGCTAGAATGAAGGGCTAGAGGGGTGTCTCTTTTGGGCACTATGCGATGCAGCATGTACCTAGCCCTCTGGCCTCATTCTCTCAGAAATTACCCTTGTTAATACTCTGCTTTATCCTTGCATTACCTTCTGATTCTCTTAGAGCTGTGTGAGTGCTCTTATTCTGGCTCACGCAAATATACAAGAGTCATCAATGATTTCTCAGCACTTCACTTTATTCAGACTTCTACTAATTCTGGGAACTATTTGACTATAAGGGACTAAATTTGCCTGAGGGTGTATAGTTTGTTAGTGACCCTGGGGACAGTCAGTGTAGGCAGAGTTGGAGAGGCAATTTGTGTGTGTGCACGCACACATATACAAGACTTGGAACATGGAGCTCTCAGCCTATGTGAAAAAAGCAGTCATATTTCCCTTACATAGATAACATTGATAATATTATTTTCAAATACACTATTCCCATATATTTTTTTTCTGAACTAAGAGTATAGAAGGTTGTGAAGAGCAATACAAAATAGTAGGTATTTTGGAAAACAGGTGAAATCCTAAAACAGAGAGGGACATAGATATAAAATGTTTTCACATTTAGGCCAAATCTAATCGTCAGGAACATTCAACACTGAGGCTGCAATTCACTACTTTCACAAGGATATGTACAGAATCTTTCCCATATTGTATCTTATAACAGCGTTTGCCTAATTATCAGAAGACTGTTTCAAACTGTTGTGATGTTCTTCTCAGTAGTGAAATATATTTTTTTTAAAGTGGCATTACAATTTCAGATGTCTTCCTGCAAAAAATGTGATTGCCATGTAAATAATGTTTAGATAAACAGGCTGCTTATCTGAAATGGTGGTTTTTCTAATCCTTGTTAGGAGACTTTAGAGTAGTTCCAATCCAAAATTGTGATAACTCTTTTCCCATCCTATTTTCTACATATCCTGATACTCTTGTTCTGTCTGTTATCCAGATGTCCTTCATTATGAAGATAATTCTCTGAACAGCTGCAACGGTGCTGGGAAATGCCACCTGAAATTGGAAGACAAGATCAAGTTTTGAGAAGAGATAATTTTTTATTTTATTAGTTTACAATAAGCTGTACCTTCTTTGGCAACAAACAAATGAACTCAGAGACTTTTATCAGCTGTTTGGCTGGCAGGAGTTTGCATGCCTAGTTTTGAAATTAGGGTCATGCTTCCTAATAGGTAAGTACAGAACTGCAAGCAAACAGAAGCATGCTTCCAGGGAGCACTTTTAAACATACTTGCTGCCTTTAGGTACATTGGACTTTTAAAATATAATAAAATACAGGATTTTATCGGTACCTGTACCATCTATAACATAGAAATGGAGACTTTAATAGTGCTAACTATGTGCAGACAAACTGACAAAATAGCCTGCTAAACGAACGAGTAGGTGCCCACCTCAGTGACTGAGCAGTTGTCTTCATCAAAGATGGGGTAATACCACACATGTATTTACGTAGTACTGTAAGAGCATGTTTCACGCATAATAACTGGGCCTAAATATCTTCCCTGTTTGCTTTCAGAGATTTTGGTACAGACTGCAGCAACATCCAGCAGCAATGGGTAAGTCCTCTAATTGTAGCCCCTCTCTCTCTTCCTGATCTTAGATTCTTTCTGATCTTAGAGGTCTTTTCCAACCTTAATGAAACAAAGAAATAAACCCACCAAGAGATTCAAGCAAGGCAATCCTAAGAGCCTTCAAAGTAAAACTTTTTGCTCTATCTGGATAGATGCAAAAATGCCTGAGATACTGAGTCTTGGTTTCTGATTAAATTCAGTAGCATTTGGTAAAATAAATCTATCCTTTTAAAGTTAGAATATCTATGTATACAAAATTATATGTAAATCAAACAGTTTTGCCTTAGTGAAGCTAGGTTAAAAACATTCTCTAGAAGCATAAACCACAGGAACAGAAGCTGAAAAAAGCATTCATTGAAATTCATGCCTCTGGAATTTATACATTTATATAACAAGTGTGTTGTGCTCTTTCAAACTGGTGAGCTAAAATATTTACTTTGCAAAGATGAACCACTGCCTCCCCCCACTACTTACAACCCTTAATTTCAAGTGAAAACCATCTGCTTCTCTCTAGTGGTTACTTTTTAATTACCTTGAATGCCCTAATTCTGTTGTTAAAAAAGTTTGAGGTTTCCAAGTCCAGTTGTATACTGAAAAATCGCTAGTTTTTGTGAGCTAGAACTGAAGTCAGAGCTCAGGTATTGATCTCAGAAAAAAATTACTGAGGATTGTGGGGGATTTTGCTCTGACAAGAAAGAATGACTTTTAAGGCCTCCAAAGATGCAAAATTCTTTCAGTGACATGCATTAGCGATAATCAGTGTGTGTTGTTATGGTTCAGTAGAAGTCAGCACTGAACTTCAGAAAACTCTTTCAACCTTTCCTCTCTAACTGTATAAATGTGAGAGTAACAATAAATCTTGTTGACAATTACTTCCACATCTATTGGCAGTCAGTCAGCTGCAATGTGAACAGCATTGTGCACAATATGTGCAGCACAGCCAACACCCATTAACTATCTCCCTAGTTTCTCCTGTGACTTAGAGAACATGTTATTTTTCCCCAGTGAGCAGCCCTTTCAAATGTTGAATTAGTAATATTAGCACCAAATACTACTAATTTGTCAACCAGGCTGTGTTTTTCCGAAGTGTTCACAATGGGGTCTGATAACTGCTTTGTAGTACAGCAGAGCAAAGATGAAAATTCAAAAACTTCTGTAAATCATTTGTATAAGACATAAAGAAGTAGTGTAAAATTCGGTTTTTTACCATTAGAATTATCAGTATGTATCTAAAAACAAAAAGTGGAATTTCAGCCCTATTCAGCAACAAACTTAAATGCATGCTAATATGGAAGCATATACATAAGTTCTTTGGAGAAACAGAGCTAAAAACATGTTTAACAATATGAAATACTCATTCAAAGAGGGCATTGTCAGGACCTCTATATTTTCAGATTTTAGTGGCTAGCTTAAAAAATATTTATGAAGAAGAAAAGAACGCTCTCTGCTATAAATAATAAATTACTATTGTACATCATGCATTCATTGCTTGCATACAGTTTTCATCGACATCAGTGTGAAAACTGAGCAAATGATTGTGTAGCATATGATACTGAAAAGCTCAAATGAATCAGGGTTGATATAGTCTTATTTTTCTAATCAGTTTTTCTACGCAATTCTTACAGGCAAATACACATAAGCACTTATATATGAAAACATACACGTATAGATAGATAGACCTGTATCTAATTTTCATAAATACACAGCTATCTATCATCAGTAAAAACATGACACTCAATAGACAACAGAGATTTGCTGTGGACATCTGAAAAATTAATTCAGCTTCTTGCTTTTCATGAAATTCTTTATTTTCAATTCATGCTTAGTCAAATACAGCATATTAATGATATATAAGTAGGGGTTGTTACAGCTAAAGCTATCCATAGTTTTCCCCATTGCAAGGTTCACAACACGTCAGCATTAAGCTGACTGGTTTAGTACAAGGAGGGAAAGGGAACCACCTTGATGGCTAGGGAAGATGTACAGGAAGTCTTTGCCAGAATAGTCTAAAAGTTGGAAGGAAGCTTGTGAATTACGTGTGATTATCCAAGGAGTTTTGTTCACATCTGTACAGCACTATTTTTTAAAGAGAGAGGATGTAATCTAACTGAAGACTGGATGGCGTTATAGGAATTCTGACTGCAGAGAGAGCATATGTTACTGAGTAGCTTTGTTATTTTGCATTCCCTGAAAGGTTCCTCACTTCCAGGACTGGAGAGCCAGCTGCCGCACACTGGGAAGGGCCACAGCATGGGAGACTGGGTGCTGTCTTCTGTGACTGCCAGTCATTTCTCAACTGGACTAATGAATCAGTTCCAGCTTCTAAAGGAGTCAGAGAAGTCCACAGAGTCTCTCTCGTCTGCAACTCAAACGTCCTTCCTAGGTTTTCAGCTGAATCATGTGTGGATTTTGATACAATTTTAGGGTGACTTTCTGTGTTGTTTTTCTGTGCTCTGAAAGTTGTATTATAGAAAAACTTACAATGTAGGAAAAACTGTATTTCGTTCCTGGTGTATCAACAATGAATGAAAAAAAAAAATACACTGGGGGTGAGGGCTGTGGGGTAGGTTCCATTCTGGAAGATATCACTGATTTACTTGACTCTAGGCCAGTCACTGGCAAACAGTTTCAGTGCTATATAAACTGGATATCTAGGTCCATTTTAGACAACTGGCCTGATTAACACCCACAGTTCTCCCCAAAAGAGTGACTCAGGCAGTTCCTTACAGATTTGGTAATTCGGAGAGAAGAATATTGCCCAGGGATTCTAGAAATCAAATAAATTTCATTACTCTCTAAAATGTGCTCTGAGGTGCTTAACATCTAGTTCCCAGTTTTGTCATTAACCTTCCTGGACCCATTATGTACACTGTGGAACTAACACAATTTTGACTTATAGTTTTTTGGCATGGTTAGCCAATATTTTTAAAATACTGTAACATCCTTCCATGGAAATTTCTACAGAACGGAAACGTACTGCCCCTTGCAGAATATATTAGTTACTGCCTCTTTCTTTTATTTTACTTCAATTTGGATAAAAAGAGTTAACGGAATTATCCAGCACTAGCAGAGCCGAAGCGATGATATTGGTTGTAAAATCTGCCCCTGTGCAAGAATGTTATTTTTTTATTGAAGTGAGTCTTCTGTTTTATGCTCAGCAATTGCCCTGTGTTTTAATTCCCTCATAAGGATCACAAAAAAAGGAGGAAAAAAAGGAAAATATGAGAGTATATGCTGTAAATGTTATGTTCACATATTTTTTCCCCACAAAGAAAAGGAAACTGCTAGAAATGTTGATTTGTTTTAAACCTTTCAACAATTGGAGATTATTGAAATACTAAATTACTGGCACACAAGAGAACTAGATGATTGTTGTTCCACATTTACAACACAAACCAAATGATGGCTTGGAAAAAAACAGCAGCAGCAAATATTTTGAGTCTTAATTATCAGGCTGAAAAGGCTGATGAACAAAAGAGAGGAGGGGGGGAATGTGTGGAATAGTGAACGGAAGGGCAAACACGTTAAAAAAAATTTTAAAGCCTTTGTCAGGCTCAAAAAGAGAAACAGACTTAATTATTATTTTCTCTTCGTTCCATTTTGGGAGCTTTATCTGAAACTATAACTTACAAAGAGCAATTATAAACAAATGGCACCCAGCATGAATACTTCTCTGAGGTTTGATCGTCTCATCCTTGGCTCTTACATCAGCACAATGATGTGTTGCCCATTGGAAACCAGCATGACTAGGAGTGTAGAAGAGAAGCCATGCAGTGATTTAAGCCTATAGCTTCATTTATCTTCTCCATATGGAATTGCAACCTGGACAATAGTATCAATCCATTAAAATGAAGAGCTTATTCCAATGGAACCTGGCTAGATTAGTTAAAGTATTCTGCAATTCATGGACAACAGCAGAGAATATGGAAATAATTTCCTAGAATAATCCAGAGAATTACTTTATGCTTCTGATATAGATCGCTGGGGAAATAATTTAAAAGCATTTTTAAATATCTTCCATTTTCTATTATGAGCCTTTGGATTTCCACAGTTTGAGAGAAGTGAGACATTGTGGCTTAGAAAACTAATTACAAAACATAAAAATGCTCAAGTCTAATGGAACAAATCAGACAGAAAAAAGATTTCCATACAGAAAGATCAATGTTGGAAAGGAAGCTACAGCTTTTACGTAAGTGTCTTCCTCTCAACATCTTTGTTATACATTCTCTTTGTTCCTGTTAGCTTACTAATTAGCTGTGATTTTTTTTTTAATGCCCCTTACACTGGGTTAATTTTGTCTAACTCAACAGCAGGGGTTTGTGTAATAATAACTCACATAGCAATGTCAATGATTAAAATCCTTTCATTAACATGGTACCTTAAAGATAATGAATGTAAAGCTTTTAGCTAACCCAATCTCCAGGCTCAGAAAGGCAGTTTTTGCGCAAAATAATAAAAAAAATCCTTACACAGATTAGCTTTTGCCAGCAGAACAAATGAGATCTTTGTTTGGGTGTATTACAAACACAAAGTCATACAAATCAAAGAGCATTTATTATGAATACAATGATGTAGCATGCTTCTTTTGACAAAAGAATTCTAATAATGTACTTGAAGAATGCAAAACAGGCATTCAGAAGTGCTAATTTTCTGGCATTTTTTGTAGACAGCACTGTCAAGGCACAGATAATCAGCTGAAGGGTCAGAGTGCCTTGAGCTGAATGTTGTCAGAGATGTGGCGGAAGGTGCTTTGGGCTGGATACGTCATTTCTCTTCAGCCTCTTCAAGAATTTTAAACAGGTTTATCTGTCAGGATACAAGAAGTGTGGTTCTGTAATTAGGGACACAAGATGAAATACCATTTTGGAAAGTTTTAATAAGTGCTAGAACAACTGTTCTACTGAACTTGCTGTCTTTTCTAAAAAATACCTTTCCACCTACATTCTAATGGGTCTTACATTTCATTTTTACTAAGTGCAAAAGGTGTTTGCTGGATGAATTCGTCCACATACAAATAATATAACTAATAAAGAAAGGTGCTTTAGCAACAGCAGCATGGTAACAATGTTGAGAAGACCAGTAACTCTCATTCAAATCAGTCACAGCATTCTCCCCTTAATATACTGTGCTTTCAATTCTATAAGTCAAATGTTGGTTTTGAAAACTAACATATAGTGTATCTGTATTTTCTGCCATCCCATTGTACTATATATCTGGATTTTTCTTAATGTCAAATAACATTTGTACAATAGCCAACTAATACACATGAATAAATTCTGGCTTTAACAGTTTTATTTAAAAACTAGGAAAAAACTGTTCTTGACGCCACCTTTCCTAGTTAAGAATGTTGGATTTTTGTACATTTTTAAACTATTTTTTCCCAGTGAAATGGAATCATCTAAACCTCAAGTTAAGGGATCATGCCACAAAGACTCAAGTAAATCTGTGCCTTTGTTTATGTAGATGCTGTCACTGAAGTCAGCTGTGTGCTTGCTAAGCCTTTACTGTATTAAGGTTTTTAGCAATTGAGCAACATGAACAGAATTCCACAACAAACGAGCTCAGCTGACAATTTCAATGGGGTGATAGCCAAATGGGTCTTTCAGATTGTCTCTCTGCTGTGTCATTCACTCAAGTAAGTAATTCAAGAAGGAGGTCAATGAATGGGTAGTTAGTGGGAACACTTCCTGCAACTCTAGCTTCTCTGTAATTTTCCTGTGGATAATCTCATATATTTTTGTCTTTAGTGCATTGCTGTTCCCATTGCTCTCATAAGCACAAATAATTGCTTCCATTTTTTAAAGGACAGAAAGCAGAAGATAGCCCCCTAGAAAGCTGAGTCACTAAGCTGGCTACTAAAATTAATATAAATATGACTAAGTAAAAGTTTCATCTGATAAAGGCGTTAATATAAAAGCTGAAATAAATGCTTTTGTGTAAGAGACTGTCAAGACAAAGCTTCAGGGTTTGATTTGCCCAGCAAGATGCAGAATCTGTGAAAATTCTTAATCTCATATATGTAAACTGAAATGGACTGTATCTTGTTATTTTTCCTCATATTTTGGTTTACAGGCAATAATAGCCCAGTAAATTTGGCAGAACTCTGAGCAGAGTTCTACACGCTATGTAACTTGCTTTATAGGGGTAACTTGCTAGGGGTGGCAGGCCAGGGTCAGAGGTGAAATCGAT
>WAAD01041163.1:0-18537 GCA_013389945.1 Fregata magnificens | reverse complement strand
TGCTAAATACATATTCATGCTGCTACAGGAAAGGGCAAGTAATTTGGGAGTGGTACGTTGACATGTACTGCAGTGAAGAAACAAGTTAATAATTAAGATAAGGACGTTTAAGTTACTAGGAATGGTGAGTAAATTATAGTGTATACACATTTAGAAGTCAAACCTAACAGAAATACCAGAAAAGATGGGAGCTGTCTTTAAGAAACCCACTTCTAACGACTTTGCTTTGCAGTCACATCGCCTGTATTAAATAATTACAATATTTGCATCAATTTTTAGCTGCTGGAACTAAGTTTCAGTCAACATTCTGAACGTGTTTTTTCCATAACCTAGTACTTTATATTTTAGAACATTTAATTTATACCAGAGAACACAGAATAACGTAAACCAAAGGAAAAGGTTATCTATCAACTTGTGTATGCTGTGTACTTGATGTGGAACAGACTTTCTGGTTTGCATGCGTATGTTTGATGTTTTTTCAGTGAAATGCTTATTTTGCTGAAGCACGAGGTCTCTCTGAGTCTTGAAAAATCTTTTAGAGCACAAGTTGACAAAACATATTCCCCTCTAGTTTTTTAGTAGTCGTCATGACCTATGTGATCAACTGGAAGTACTTGAAAGTCAATATATACAAAGGAGTAAAGGTGAGGCTAATACTTAATGTAATCTGACTGGTTTTTTTAAGAGTACGTGTGAGTTATCAAGCTGTTGAAGCACAGAAAGTAGCAGTAACATTTCCATCATGAACAGCCAGTCTTTCATTTCCAATTTTACTCTATCAAGCAGGTTTCCTTTATTGACATTAAAGATATTAAATCATCATATCAAGGACTGGTTTAATTATACACTCAGAAAGAACTTGAGAAACTGTAATTCACATGTTCTCTCTCTCTGTATGACAAGTTAATTTCTATAGTGATGTATTTTTCAGAAAGCCAACTTTTTTTGAGGGATGGTTTTCTAAATAGAGAAAATTAACAAATAAAACCGCTAATAAAACAGTTGAACTTTGATAGGAAACCTGTTTAAGGTTTAGTACTGTGCCTCTTAACAATGGCACTCTGGTATTCTGACACTTAGATGCAACAGTGAATAGGCTTCTCAAAAATACCTGTGACAGACACCGAATCCTGTTTTTAGTGATATTGACACAAGCCATGATAATCTTTTGGCAGGAGAAATATGCACGTGTCAGAATTCTCCAGAACATTTTTGTAAAACTCACTGGACATGGAAATGAGCTGTATCTATTGACTATATTATATTCCACTTGATACCCATTTCCTAAAAGATTTGTTCTTCTGCTTTAGAAAATTATATTCAATGCACAGTATTTGATTACCTCATCTGGTTCTAGATAGATAAAATAAAAATAACTTAGTAGATCTGTGCTCATTACCGCTTGATAGCAGACTGACATCTAATGAACAAGCACCAGTGCTCATTCTTTGCTCATTTTTGACAAGCTCTGATGCTTGCATTTAACACCATTTTATTTCAGTGAAGCCCTGTAGCAATCGTCAGGCAAAGTAGGCTTCTTATGTGCCTCTTTCTGGACTTCAAGCAGCTACTTCAAGATGTGGTTAATGTGCTGTGAAAACTACAAAGAGGTTATTTCTTAAGCTATTTCTGACCACTCTGGAAAGAATTGCCATAAAAAGAAATATATGGGAGGAGGTCACTGTCGTTGTATATACTGTGCATGACATTAACAGTCTCTGGTCAGCATATAAAACCATGTAGATATCCATGTGTATGTATTACATCACATAGAAGAAAGCAGATGCTTCCTTTAGATACAAAAGGATATATCCTTTTGTAATCATTCTTTACTGAACATATTTAATGAAAACGGTGTACTAGATAAGGAAGTTCAATGACATATGGCCAGACCAGGATCTCTGCAGAATACTGCCTAAGCACCTTGAAATACATAGGTGTGTTCAGCACACAGGACAAGCAGACTAAGGATATATGTCTTTAAACATTAGTATTTATTATTTGTATGCAAGTGTTGTTGTGCTTTCCGTATGACTTATAGAATTACAGTTTTCAGCTAACTTCATCTTGTAGATAAACCATAAACTGACGGTAAACAAAATGTCACTGTGGTAGCATTATTTGTGTCAAAGATATCACATCTTCATTGGAAGCCTAGCAGGAAGAATCAGGAGAGCAAATAATATTGTATATCAGTTCTAAGCATTTCTAATTTTTTCCTTTTCGCTTAAATCTGCATTGCAATTTGCATTCACTTTCAACTCAGTAAACAGAGTTTCCTTTTACTTTTGAATGGATATCACTAAAAGGCTATAAAGAATATGTAAATGTGCTGTGCTCTGTTGTCCAAAGTTCTTGGATTGTAGAATAAAACCAATTGTTATTACTCTGATAGTTGTACTGGAAATATTTACATTGTTTACTTTAGCTAAGGAAAGTTGACATGACTTATGGAAATTAGTTAAGAGGGAGTATATTCTGTACAGCTCCTCTGTAACATAGGTATTTGCTAGCTCCCCTTCTAGATCTTATTTAACATGGATGAAATTTAATAAAAATTCTCCAGATGAAAAATTAGGCATGGACGGATCTGTTCAAAATATAAAATTCTGAAAGTTTTTCTCAACTGTGAATTAAACCAATTTCTTTTTTCCTTTTCTCAGCTCTTTCTCTGGGATTTTTTTTTTTTTTCCCATTCCTCATTACATTGCCTTAATCACCTTTAAATTCTCTTGCCCTCATCACAAGCCTCTAAAATCACTGGGTAAAATGTCAAAGTCCATAAACTCTGGTCTATCCTCAGCTTTTGTGACGCCACTACTGCATGGTTTAGAAACTGTTGTGGTAAAGCTTCTAATAGGGATGTAGTTCTGATGTTAAAAAAATGTTCATCTCAATGCAAGTCATTAAGAAGAGCTCTAATTAAGACCGATGTTGAAGGTAAATTTAGAAAGGGGACTTTGGTTTTAACCGGATCTCTGCAGGTTTGCCTCCACCTTTGAGTTATTTCTGATAGTAGTATAATCTCCATGAAGCTGCTGTCTTAGTTTAATATTCAGATCCTGTTTCAGTGCTTAAGTTTCTGTCAGTAGACTCCTACCTACCTTCTACCAGCTGTGGACTACACGTCTGGAACCATTTAGTTTTACATGCTGTTGGGAATGTAGGACTACATCAAATAAGAGTTTTATGAGCCTTGGTTTTTGGATGCCAGATAGGAATCCAAAATTGCCCCCAACTGACTTCTGGTGAGGATTGGCAAGCTGTTGGCAATGCAGTATGTCTCTAAACTCACATGCACCATTAGCAGGCTACTCTGTGTGATCCCTATTGCAGATTCTCTTCGCAGTCCTCAACACTAAAATAAATGGGTGTGTTACAATGCTCATTTCTCTTCCCCCTTCCTTTTCCTACCTTTTCCTTTTCTCGCTCCTGGAGGGCTACAGTACCCAGGCAAACGTATTTAACTGTCTATCATGAAACCGTTTGCAAAAGAGTAGTGAATTCCTTCTTATCTCAAAATATAGATATGGAAATGAAGCCATGAAGACACTAACTAGCAAACTCTGGTCATGCCACTGTTGCAGAAAACAGACGGGACAACACTCCAGTAGCATTCCACTCTAGAATAAGTTTTCTCACAAAGTAAGCAAACAGGTAAGGGAAGCAGCTTTATGCCGAACCAGGGACACAATGAACATTTTGCAGAAATATACTGTAACAGTAGAAAGTTGATTTACTCTAACTATTTTTCAATTTCTTCTTTTCCAGTTTTCCTTTGCTATTTCCCATCTGAAGTACATTAGTTACTATGGAAACAGCAATGTCATTAGCATGGGTCTAAGCATACTGATGTATGCTTAGTAATAAGCCAAGTATTTAATCATTTAGAATATACAATATGGTTTGGAAAACACAGAATTTTAGATGGCAGAATACATGAAAAGATGGCAAGGGTCATAATTTTCACCTTGCGAAGAAAAAAAGTCATGACCATTCCATATTATAGAAGTTTTGCCTGAAATGAAACATCAGTTGGAAATAAACACTTGTGTATTCTCCTATTTCCACAGAAATAGTGGCAATAACTAATTTAGCCTGAATTCTGATTTTCATAGTTCCAATAATTCTAACTTAGAGCAACAGCTTCCAATGTGGATGTTTGCTCTGGGAAGAAGGCATTTTATTTTCGTGATCCTGTGTCAAGATGCTTTGCTCTTGACAATCTCTCACTTGCATTTTTTTCCCAAGAGCTTGCTTCAGGGTTTCAAAAGTACTTCAACAGTCAGCTGTATGTTGGCCTGTTGCTTTGAGTTGGAGGCAGCCTTGGTATATTCTTAATGCTGTGTGGAAATATAAATGGTAAAAAAGAAAAAAGTTATTTCCCAAATCACCTGTACAAGGATTCTACAAAGAATCCTTACTGGGTTTGTAATGAGACTGCATCATTTGTCAATATAAGAATTTTCCTTTCTTTCATAAATGATAAAATTCTGTCTGTTGATAAACACATACAAATGCCACTGAAATATAAGGAATCACTGACCAGAATGTCACGGCGGGTCTCAAAATAACCCTACCAGATACACTGTGGCCCAGAATTTTTGAGATATTTCAACTACATTGTACATATGTGTATGTAAGCAGGGTGTCTCAGTTATATCTTATGCATGTTTTTGCATATAACCCCTTCATTCAGAAACTTTGAATGTTGTTTATGTTTATTTCTGCATGTGGGTATTGTCCACATTGATTGTTTCTACCATCTTTTAATAATAAAAAGTTAAGTTCTGATGAATCCTGAGTTGTCTAATAGGTCATGTACAAAAAAGATGGTTATGATTTAATTTCCAGCTTACTAAATGGATAAGAATTTCCATAGAGAATTAAAAAAATTCACTACAACAAAATATATACAGTTTTAAAATTTGTGGGCTAGTCATTCAATATAAAGAGACAGAGTGTAGTACAAAGTTCCACTGAAAAGTTAACGGAGGAATTAGTTGTAGATTCATCAGACATAAAACACCAGACTTAAAAACAGGATGAGTTTTCTATTCCTGGAGGAACATCCAGATGTAAACTCATTATGTCTTGTTAAAGAAAAATTGCAGGACTTGTCATTTATATGATGAACTTTGGCTTCATAACTGTTTCCAGGATTTGAGCAATTAACACTGTGAACTTTAGTCTTTGCTTCTGTATTGGGTTTGCGTGGCAAGGTTTTGGTAGCTGGGGGGCTACAGGGGTGGCTTCTTTGAGAAGCTCCTAGAAGTCTCCCCCATGTTCGATAGAGCCAATGCCAGCTGGCTCCAGGACGGACCTGCCGTTGTCCAAGGCCAAGCCCATCAGCAACGGAGGTAGCGCCTCTGGGATAACATATTTAAGAAGGGGGAACAAAAAACCTGTGCAATTGCAGCTGGAGAGAGGAGTGAGAATATGTGAGAGGAACAACCCTGCAGACACCAAGGTCAGTGAAGAAGGAGGGGGAGGGGGTGCTCCATGCGCCAGAGTAGAGATTCCCCTGCAGCCTGTGGTGAAGACCATGGTGAGGCAGGCTGTCCCCCAGCAGCCAGTGGAGGTCTGTGGTGAAACAGATATCCACCTGCAGCTCGTGGAGGACCCCACGCCTCAGGTGGATGCCCGAAGGAGGCTGTGACCCCATGGGAAGCCTGTGCTGGAACAGGCTCCTGGCAGGACCTTGCGGCCCCGTGGAGAGAGGAGCCCACGCCGAAGCAGGTTTTCTGGCAGAACTTGTGACCCTGTGGGGGACCCATGCTGGAGCAGTCTGTTCCTGAAGGACTGCACCCCATGGAAAAGACCCATGCTGGAGCAGTTCATGAAGAACTGTAGCCCGTGGGAAGGACCCACACTGGAGAAGTTCGTGGAGGACAGTCTTCTGTGGGAGGGACCCCGCACTGGAGCAGGGGAAGAGTGTGAGGAGTCCTCCCCCTGAGGAGGAAGGAGCAGCAGAAACAACATGTGATGAACTGACCGCAACCCCCATTCCCTGTCTCCCTGTGCTGCTCGGGGGGAGGAGGTAGAGAATAATCAGGAGTGAAGTTAAGCCCGGGAAGAAGGGAGGGGTGGGGGGAAGGTGTTTTAAGACTTGGTTTTATTTCTCATTACCCTACTCTGATGGGATGGTTAATAAATTAAACTAATTTCCCCAAGTTGAGTCTGTTTTGCTCGTGACGGTAACTGCTGAGTGATGTCTCCCTGTCCTTATCTCGACTCACAAGCCTTTCATTATATTTTCTCTCCCCTGTCCAGTTGAAGACGGGGAGTGATAGAGCGGCTTTGGTGGGCACCTGAAGTCCAGCCAGGGTCAACCCACCACAGCTTCATTTGTATAAAATGCATTTGAAATAACAATTTATTTGCATTTGATTTGAAAGGTTACCGTTTGATGTCCTGGTAAGTGGCACAGTCCTGTTTTCCTTACTGTTGATCTCTTTCAAGTACACTAGCTTCAGATGTTCATCTGTCTGTAGATTGTATTCAGATTATTTACATTTCCATTTTTATGTGAGGTGGGGTAAGGATATATGCAATGCAATTCCCTTAAGCTTTGGAATACAGATTTTAGTTGGGTTTATACCACGCTATATGAATTGGAGAAAATGCTAAAATAAAAAAAAAGTTTTTAAAGAATTATTAAGCTTGATAACACAATGGAACATTAAAAACAATATAAACCCATTGACTGCATTTTAGACTACATATTTAATGGAACAAATATTCTGCATGCTTTAATATGAAGTCACCTCCAGCTGTTGATCTCATTCAGTCCTCCTTCACTTAGAGTTCTGTTAGCCCTTTCTCTCTAAGCACAATTACTAAAAAAAAGAACAAAAAAAGTTGTTCTTCAGTTTACTGGCTACATCTCTGTCAGTTTTTGTTGCCTTCATCTTAGCTACTACTGTTTCCTCTCTCCCAACATCTCATCTCTTCCATTCACCTTAAATCATATTTCGAATATTGTGTTTGTATCGTGCCTTATTCTATTCTGTGTTGTTACAAATCAGTGAAGCCCAAGGCTGTTAGTCCTTTCTCTGTGGAAGAATGCATTTATGCAGAAAGGCCAGTGTCAACTCTAAACTTCTGATTAGATTGCCTATAATTAACTACATTTTCTGTAGAATACCTAAGGCTCATTGAACAGTTGGAGGTCCCTGCCAGACTGTTGCATTATTTACAGAATAATTCTGTATTGGGACTGCATTAACGATTTTAGACTGGAAAATCTTTACATTAGGGCAGTTTTCATTTATGTCTTCAGTGGCACTGAACAGGTGGTCATTTCAGTAAATAATAAGGATTTGTAAGAAAACAGCAAACTTTTGTTCTAACCCAAGCTGAGTACAACTTCATACGAAGAGCAGCTGCTGCAACTGCTATTAAGAAAAGAACATAACAAGCCCTTCAGTGGTCAAAGATCAACTAGAAAAATCACTTCAAACCTGAGCAGTGGAAGTCCAGGTAAGCAAATTTCAAGAGCAGAAAACTGTCCTTCCCAGCTTCCCTTCTGAGAATTTTTTTTTTTTTTTCCCAGGCAGGGTAAATTGCTTTTTTTCTCTTGTCAAGAGAAAGAAGGTTATTGTGTGACAGAACCTTGGGTTCGGACTGAATAGAAGGAAGGAAAAACCCAGTTTCTGTAACATCTTGAACCAGTCAGTAGGCATCTGAGAGACTTAATTTTATATGGGTACTTATTTGGAATATTAAAATCTTTTCTTTTCTATCAAGTTTTTCAAATTCCTTAGACCTGTGTCATTTTATTAATGGATGTTGTAATGTTATTGAAAATTACTAGTCTCTTTTTTCACAGGAACTAGTTTTATTGTTGAAAAATTCTGTTTATTACATTTTAGCTTTTAAAAAAATTACTCTCTTGGCAGGCATTAAAATTTTTTTATGTTTTGTTGGAGCTTTCATTTTATTGTATTTTTATGTCCTTTTCAAAAAACCAGAAGCAATCTAGTAAAGTCTTTTTGTAGAAGGATAGTTCCTGCAAGTGGAAATTTTGGGCTTTAACTTGGAATTCCTATCTAGAGAAACAAATGATTAAAGCCAATTCTAAAATATTCCCTTAAATAAGCAGGATTCCTAATTGTAAGATCAGCAGTAACCAGTTTATATTTTTGCCATTTGTTGGACACAGAAAACACAGTGTTTTCTGGAGTACTGGAAGAGTGATATCAATGTATTTTTAGTGAAATTTGTTCTTTCACAGAATGCACAGACATCTTGCTCATTTAATGAGAGGTAGTAACACACACTGACCTTTCGCTCTGCTTACATACTGCCCTGCGTGTTAGACGCGCATCTCTCCTCCATTCTGTTGTTGATTCTATTACTCCTTTTTCCCCAGTGCAGCAGCTTTTAATGTAAGAAACCTCCACATTTGGGATTATTTCTTTCAGACATCTTGGGTCTCAAAGTTCTGGCTGTAAATTTGCTCTGCTTTTATGCAGTGATATAAGCAAAGCAGCAAAATTATTGGATTCTTGGTAAGGACAGGAGAGTATTCTGATGCACGCTAGGATGGCATCATCAGTTGGTGTGGCAAGTAGTTCTTTCAGTGATATCATTCTGTATATTTCCTGCCAAGCTCTTTAGCTCTACATTTTAACAAACCATGACAGAACCTGAATTAGTTTAGGAATGAGGGGAGTCAGAGTGTTGTTGAAAGGCCTGGACTTCGTTATTACTGAATAGTAATTTGTATAGCAAAAGTTGTTCTACTGTTTTCAGTATTTTGCATTTATATTTTATTGTGCTAGATATTCTGCTACTATATTTATCAAGATGCTCAGATTTTAGCTCCTGGAGAGATCTGCTAAGGGTTACAAAGCAATTAAAAATTGGAAAGTTGATCAGAACAGCTGGTAAAACCAACTATTCTGCTGTTTGTTGTGTTATACTGATATCAATCAGAATTTGATATTGTTAGACTAGGAAACTGTTAGGTAAGAAAGTCTTTGACTAATTTGTTGATACTGATGTCTTCACATCTGCTATAGAATATTGCACAATCCATAGAACACATTCTTGGAACCATTAGCAGTAATAAACACTACCATGTTCCTTATGTGGCAGCTCTGTCACAGATAACATGACTTATAATTCACTTTTATTGTGTGGCTCAGCAGTGGATTACTACAATCTCCCATTCCCAGGGCAAATAAATGTATGGGTTTGGAAAACCCACATCTTTGACTCTTGATTCTTAATTTGTAAACATTTCGGATTCTGTGTAAAAGTACTGCGAGTGACTATTAACTATGGCATATTCATTCATAGCTGTCAATATTTTTCTGTGTAAATTCCTTAGCCTTGCTGCAGCAAGAGAAGGCAAATGCTCCTTAGCAGTAAAAACTGTACTCTACCAGTGGTTCCATGTAGGATGATTTACCTGTAATGCATAAACAGAGAACAATCTGCTGCAAAATACAGCCATGCTCGTTAGTGATAATGTTTATAAAACAACATTCCAAATAACACAGTTGTTCAACACATCTAAGAGAAAGTTGCAGTCTACTAGCAACTCCACAGCATTTAGCTTTCATGTCCTTTCTTTCCTAGATCATGATTTTCTGCAGAAATTATGGGATCCATTCTCAAGGTAAGCTCTTGACTCCATATTTAATCACCTCAGTCTGTGGTCTGATAATTCAAGGCAATAGGCATCAGCAACTTTTATAGAAATAAAGTGTTGATGTAGATATTGAACCTGAGGGGCAGTTTCTTTGGTTCTTTGGTTATTCCTATAGTGTTTTCAACTTCATCTGAAGCAAGAATCTTTCTGTTTCAAAGAGGTTAGTACACTGCTCTTAAGGCCTTGATGTTTATCCATATTTTCTATGACTACATAAAGATATATCAAAACAGCCAAGGTCTATAAGCCCAGAACAGGAACTGGAAGTGGTTATAGAGGGATGGATTAGCACTAGCTCTCTCCTCAAAGCTTTCCCCCAACTGTCCTGCAGATGTTCTGTTATTTCCAGACACTCATATCTATAGTATGTTGGCTGAGCTCTGGCACTAGCAGCACTAGCATGAGGTCAGCCCCTTACGATAGTCATGGTCATGCTCTATTTTGACTGGCTACTAACGCATTCCTGATAAATCCAGAAGTGAAAGAGAAAGGACAGCAAAAATGTGAACAAAATGTGAATAAAGGTAGAGCATTTTCTTAGTCTGAAAATCCTTTTGGTTGGATTCAAAACCCTGCTCTAAAGAATGGTAATGTTATTCAGTTCCCCTCTAGAAAGTTAAAAAAGAGAACACCATATATAATAAAAATTTTAAGCATGGTCAAAGAGTACCAGTAAGCCCTACAGTAATAGCCGTAAGCTTATACCGTAGTGCTGGAATGACCAAGATCGGAAAGATCATTAATAGATTGTAAAATAAGTCTTCACTCAAAAGATAAAAATTAACTTTAGCAATGTATAAATCATCTTTTGAATAAAGATTATTTTTCTGTGTTTATATGTAAGCCGGCTTTAAATTAAAAAGAAACAGGGATTGTTACAAAAAACAATTTAGAAGCTCAGACTTGTATATTTCATTTAATATTCAACACTAAACTTTCAAAGATATTTGTACCTCAGAGATAGTTATCTCTTCCTATTTCACCCTTTGCTCCTATCAAAAGTAATAAAAATGTAAATAAGTGTACAGTGCTATCAGCTTTTTCAGTTAGGTGTTTTGTAAGTCAAGATAATCAACACTAGATTGAATAACTAGTTGAAATCTTTGAATCTTTCTATCTACACCATAAGAAAAAACCTAAAAATATCAAGGTAATTCCAGTTTGTTTTTATAGTGCTCATGACTTTTTCCTCTGTAATATTAAACAAGAACGTAAAACAAAATGCATTCCTCCACTCAACATTTATTTGCTATATAAAGCTTCAGCAATAATGTGTTTTCCTCTTTCATTCTACTTGAGTTGATTGAAAAGTTTTACATATTTACCAAGCTCACACTTTGCCTGAGTTCATGAATTATGCAATTAACCATGAATGCAATTTCCTGCATTTTACAGTAATAGCTTTAATTGTGTAATGCAATGTTATATAGAGAGAGCTCATTCATAAACTATAGAGCACGTTAGAACAATTTCTTACATGGGTGAGTATTCTTGGGCAAACAGCTCAGATGAATATGGTAATTTGTCTAATAAGCTATTACTGGGCAGTTTTTATGCAGGGGCAATATTCCTTTTTCTCCTAGCAGGAGACCAATGGTATTTTTGTATGTATACTGAAAAGATTCTAGTAACTTCGTTTTTCCTTCCTTACAGTAGGTTTATGAACACATGTCGACATGAAGAACATGTGGTAGCATACGACATCAGTAGGTGTTTAGCCCTTGTAATTCTACCGTAGATCATTTAATGTAGTTATCCTCAACGATGCCCAGATTATTATACTGGCACCACTTTATGCTGTGTGTTTTAAGCTATGAACTTAATGAGAAGGAAGCCAAAGGATTGTTTATTTTGTTACTGAAAAATCCTAATGCAGTAATACAATTAGAAATCATTAGTATTTTGCTTCACATTACATTTAATTTGAAACAAATCTCTGCTCCCTGAAAACTTAATAGCTCTGAGTACACTGTTTACACCAAGTAACCAGTAAGACTCCTGCAGAATTCAAGAGAACAGAGAGTTGGGCCATTATTCAGCACTGCCGAAAATCTTATCTTCCATCTTTCTTTCTTTCATTTGCAGCCTTTAAATGTTCCTGTGTTACTTTTGGCCTGCCAAATTTTTTTACCTTTAGTTGAATTCCATTTACTCAGAGTCAGTGCATAATTTCTCTCTTAAACTTCAAGACCTTACCTAATTTGCAAAGTTGCACTTGAGACTACTATCTACAATAGGCTTCTCTTTATATCAAAGTGCTCATACACTCAGCTCTTAGATTGTATTTTGGCTGATCTAGCAGGTCTTTGTATGTTTCCTATGATTAAGAATATTTGATTAGGAGTGGTTAAAAGAAATTTAGAAACACGCACACACTTGTGCTGAGCTTGGAATGGTCAAACAGTCATTTCAGGAGTGCTCCTGAGATCGCCTGTAATATTGGGAACAGTCATCTTGAAGCAGTCTTGTTCTTTTTCATCACCTAGTGTCAGTACAGTTCAGCCTGCTATTCAGCTACCTGGCTGTCTGATTTGCTTTTGGGACCTCTTGCCTCACCAAGGAACTGGGCATCAGACACCCAGGGCAGGGTTCAGGGGCCTAAGCAGAGGCATTTGGTATGATTTAGGGCGCTCAGGACAGCCAAGAAATCTGCAAGGGCAGGCAGGCAGAGGAACAGTGGACACCCGCACCTTTGTACGTGCCTAGCAGAGCACACCGCAGCTCCTCATATGACCCTGCTTACTTATCTGGGGGTAGCTGAATCCCATACATCATCTCTTTGTGAAATGCACAGTGAGAGAATTTGTGGCAGGGAAAGTAAAAGAGCAGCTGAAGAGACAAATGGGAAAGAGACTCTGTCAGGTGGTACTTAGCTAAAACCTAGCAACTGTGGACCTCCATTTGCAGGCTGCCCGCTGTATGCTTCATCCACACTGTAATCCCTGGCTTGTTTAGAAAGCTGCTTCCAACTGACATTTCTTTTCATCAGACTGCAAACCTCTCTTTAATATCGCCCATTATGTTTTAGGTTATTTCTCCTTTGTAGCACACAGATTGAGTTGCAAGCACAAAAATTGCATTGCAAAGAAATAATCTTTTGTTTATTTTTTTTATGTGAAGTAATTTCTGAAAATTCTGCTTTTTTTTTTTTTTTAACCATATCCTACTTTAATAATGAAGCAACAGTTCCCAAGGAATTTTCTGGTAACTATTGGTTTATTATTTAATGGCCTGAGGCAAGACTGAGAGTGAGAACATTCTTCTAAAGCAAGGAGAAACTGCAGTAACGGTAAATGTCTCTGGTATTATTGCTGTCATGAACCATTTTCAAAAGTTTATGATGCAGACGTGCAGGCTTGAAAGCACTCAGATTCACATTAAAGTATTCAGACATTAGAATTAACAGCCTTTTGTAAAGCCCTAATCCTTTCCAGCCTACATTTCAAAATGGTTGCTGAACAATTTCATATTCTTTCTAACCTGAGGCAGCTAATGTTCTATATGCCTGCTCTCTTTGCATTTATTATGAGAAAGTGGGAGCATCATAGTAACTAGATAGAAACTCCTTCATTCATTTTCCTAACATCTGTCTTTCTTGGCTTGGAAACCCGTACCTGTTCCAAGGAGATGAATGTCAGGCAAAAATGTCAATACGGGGAAGTTTATGTTGGTGTATCTCTTGGTGGATGCTATGGTTCCAGATCATCCATAATGAATTCATACTAGTGTGCTTTCTGGGGTGAACTAAGTAGGTCATTAGCCAAGGGAAATCTGGGCATGGACTAAATGCTAAAGCATATGCTCTCACCACTGCTTACAGTACAAATAAGGCTTGTGCTAGATCTGGCTTTTCTGGCCCATGTAGTCCATGCAGATGATACTTCACAAAGTCTCATGGCTTTGCGTATTCTTCCCTAACCCAAAGCTCTCAGTCCACTGTGAGTGGTATCACACTATAGCGTGTTGATATATGACATGATGATATAAGATATGTTTCATTTGCATGTGTCGTTACGGAGTTAAAATACTTGCTCAGAAAAGTAGACTCTGCTTTGGTCAACACTTGCAAGTACTATGTCTTATTGTGAATATACATATTGGTAGGGATAGAAGGGGAGGTGAAGCAGGAAGATGAGTTGGCTGTAGAGTGAGTTGATATGGTGGCCAGGAGTCAGGCGGGACACAGTGTCTTGAGGCAGGGGAAACTTTCCTGAGCATCCCACTCTTATCTGTTCCTTTCCCTTCCTCAGCCAATTTTATCAAACCTCTAAACCCTTATAAAGCCTAAAAAAGGCATGCTGGTATGATCACAGATTATGTGTTACATAAATGTGATAGAGGGATTCATGTATGTTGTTGTCCAGATGCAAAAGTGCTCCAACCATGGAAAAATTTGCCACAGGCAGTACATATGCCTACTCCAAGGCTTTGAGACTTGAACAAGATAGACATGAGTCAGCTGGCACTTTGGCCAGGAAAATAAAGTTTACTTGCCAATGTTCTGAAAGTGGATGGTAATCCTTTTGGGAGGGCTTTGGAGGGTTGTATCAGGAACCTGCTTCTTTTCCTTGAGCATTTCTCAGGCAGCCAGAAAACTTTAGCAGAAGCCACTTTATTACTTTACCCTTTTGCCTGAGGATGATGAGTCCATATCAAATACCTATCTTTTTTTCTGTAACCACTACCGCAATAGACAGTGCTTCCTCCTTCCTCTGAAGTCTGCATGAAATTGCTTAAGAATTTTCTATATTACAGAAGCTGCATCAAATTTAGATTTGTCAAAGATTTTTTTGGATACAGGAAAAAAGGCTGTTGAAACAAAAAAAAAATTCTGTGCAGCCTATCTGGTCTTCAAACTGAATAAACTAACTTGTATAGGTCCGGTCTGACTAACTTCTAGGGAGAAATGTTCTGTTCAGTTTTGGGGAGTTTCTTCCTGTCTTTCAGAGAAGTGCATATCCACTCTCTCATTCTTGTGAAGTATTTCATGTGGTACACTGGTGAAAAGGTAACTCATGATCCCAGCTCTACAATCCTTTATTTTCAAAAGTGCTAGCGTTACCACACAAAAATACTTTAGAGATCACATTCCCCCCCCCCCCCTTTTTTTTTTGTTTAGTGTTCTTTCAGTATCAGAACCATTCCTTGGTGAAAACAGCATGTCGGTTGCTAGACTAAAACCGTAATCAGAACATATTTAAGCTTCATTTCTTACAATAATAAGACAATGTTTAGCACATGTAAAAAACTGTGAATCTTAAGGTAAGACATAATATGAAGATTTTACTGAAACAAGATCATGTTTTCTTAGAAGTGGTAAGACTGATTTGAATTGGTCTGATGTTTAGGGACTCAGCCTCAGAAGTTTAAAAAACAGTTTTTTTAAATATGTATTCATTCTTGTGTTCTCAAATGCAACCTATTTTATATACTGGGCACATTTTTGTTTTTTCTTCCTACTTCCTTTTTGTTAATTACAATTATATTAACTGTGCGTGTGGAGCAGTTGTATCTCAATCCATGTTCACATCTTCTCATTTCACGATGCATTTTATTTTTGCTCAACCTTAATGGTACTGCTAGGTCATTCTGAACCCAGCTTACTTTAGAATTCTCCTCTATTTTTGACCCATAGCAAATATGAACTATTTTGGATTAAAGTATCTTCTCATCCCTAAGATCTCTGGGAAATCTTTTAGCAGCAGGAATGCATTTACTATAGTCAGTAACTAAGAATTTGTTCTGAGGAATTCAGTAAGAAGGCTATATTTGATTGTAGAGTTGTGTCTGCATTCAATTGTTTGTATCCCCCTGTCTAATTCCTATGTCCAGCTGGTTCATTTTAGTTTGTGACTTATGTATGCCTGACTGACTACACATTGATTTCTAAAATGTTCAGACTTCCAGAACACAAAATCTAAAAATATCACCCTAAAGTGTGAAGATAGCTCTTAGGCATGCCCTTTTTTCTTGCTTGTCTTTGCAAATTCTCTCCTCTGTGCTTACCTAATGAGGTTTTTCGAAATGTATCAGAAGTTACTAGAGAAGAAACCAGCACAGCTGAAACTGAAATTAATTGCTGAAAACTGTAATGCTTTTAACATAGCTCATATCAAGGTAAATTGTATTCATTCCTTGTTGGATTGTGATGTGACACAACCTCCTAATACTAGCAGGTCTGAGCCTCATGAGCATTCAGTCAGTCTGGGACTATGCTTAATTTAGATTTAGATGATAGATTACCAAGGAAAATAGGGTGCTGCTGGAAGTGATTTCAACATGGGGTGGAACTTAAGCTAGAGTGTTTGGCTGGTTACCTGCCCCTCAGTGTTATAATCAGATTCTTGGTAGTCTAAAGTTTCCCAGTAATTATTAGACTCCCAACAAACTCCCAACAAAGTACTGCAGGGAACAAGCCTACAGCTGATGATATACCTTAGTGCAACTGGTTTTTATGATCACTCATGACAGCTGAGATACTGTTCCCAGCACAGACGCTGTTTTAGAAGTCATTAAGGTAATTTTTTTCACAGTTGATTAACAGGATGTTGGTGTTTAATATTCTCTGGGTAGGAAAGATTGTACTGAATTAGTGTTATGTGAGTTACAATTCTTGTAGCAGTCATATTTACTACAAGTTGTAATATACTAAAGTTTATTTTTTTCAGGAGCATTGTAAAGCATGTATTTTAACAAGCCCCCACATCTGCTGCAATGCAATGTTGATATTGGCTATCAACAGTGGTGAAATAAAACACTTGCTAAGGAGTAGATACGATCAAAAGAGGGAGTCAAAGAAACAGTCAAACTTTTAACATAGGGAGAAACATCTGTCAGCTCAGAACAAAGAGATCAGTTGGGGAAATGATGGTGGTCTTAAACAGATTCTACTCTCAACTATGTTATAATTTGTGACACATCTCTATAAGCAGGCTTCATCGGGGTTGGGTGACAGCACAGAGCAAAGGATATGCAAAGATCAATAAGAAGAATGAATATGCCTGAGAACTGGATGTTCAAAAGTGGTGGGAGTTTTAAAACCTCAATAGCTGAGGAACTTTGTCCATTAGAAGGAAACATTGGCAGTTAGATTTGCATGCTGTGGGCAAAAAAAATCAGTATGCTCAAATGAACCAACCAGATATTAAAACAGCTAATAGAAGCAGCACTAGAAAGATGTTCAGAAAAACCCTACCAGAGTCCTTCATTCTCAGGATCAAGAGGCAGAAGTGATCTGAAATGGAAGAAGTAAGAAATCAAGAGTTTTTAAAAGCAGGTCATTGAAAAGCAGAGCTACCCCTGTATGTCTGACCCACACTTCAATTTAGTGCATGGGATAGATCACGGCTCCAGAATGCTAGAGGCTCAACAAAATGTTATTGAAGGGCTTTACAACAGGTAATGATGATGCGAACACTAGCTATGAGATAGCTTGGTAGCTTAAAAGCATGTAAATCATTCACATAGAATAAGGCTCTGCACAGAAGATAGGGAAATACATACGAATGCCATAAAACTGCGAATCTGGTTGGCAAAGGGGCCCAGCAGAAGTATGAGGAATGCTTGCCTGTTAGAAAAAAAAACCAAACAGGTTAGAATGTTTGAATCTGAAACATTCAGATTTTCACTATCTGAATTTTCACAGTGATATTACTGGTTAATGGAGATTTTGGTAGGAAGTAGTAAGGGTATGCAGAGGTTTGACAGCATGACAACTGGCTTGGGATTTGAATGACAGATGGAAATTCAAGTCCTTGCTCTTTTTTGTGTATCATGGAAAGCAATCCCAGGAAAGAGATGGAGAAAAGATTTGACCTCTAGATTGCAGTGTCCTAAAGAAGGCTACTCAACCCTGCATTCCAGCTCACTTTAATGGAAAAAATGAGTTTTGGTTTTGATTTTATTAAAATTATTTAATGGGATTTGTTCCAAAACAAAATGAAACCAAATTTCAAATTTTCATAAGTTGTCAGGAAATAGAATAATAATTTTGATCATTTTTATTACTGCAGTCATACACATGAGGAGTCAAAGCCCCAGAACTTGCAGTCTGGGGCAGGAAGGAGTCTGTTGTTGTCAGCCTCTGTATAACTCACTTGTCTCCGCAAGTGCCTTGGATGCGAGCTGCGGCTGCGGAAACAGTTTGGTTTCCTTCTAAAGCTATAATCACTGTACCTGGGGGATAGCCTGCTCTCAGAAAGAGGAATATTAATTGTGATGTACAGAAAAGGGTTGTCCAAGCAGCTGCAGAGGTAAAAACAAAAGTGGACTGTAGGAGGAAGACTGAATTACACAGCTTGTTTCATATCCAGGACGGTAAAAACCCTAAAATACCAGAAACTGATATAGAAACAAGTAGTATAGATTCTGTATAAGTGGTCTGTGAAACGGACTGGTGTTAGGTGCTTTAGCACTGCAACAGTTAACAATGAGGAAAGCACTTCTGAATGAAAATCCAGCCTAATGAACTGCTGGGAACTGTATAGTAGTAGGATGAAGGCAATAGTGCACAGTAGCACCATAATCACTACATAGGCCTTTTATAGAAAGGCTTAGTGAAGTGTTAGTAGAATAGCAGTACTGCCATACTAAAATGGTGACGCTTTAGCCATGATTTCTCCATTAGACTAATTCTTAGAAATAAGCCATGCATCAAATACTACCATTTCCTGAAGCTTATAATTTCAATATTTATGAGTCAATTTGAATCCCAAATCAAAAAAGAAGTTCAGTTGTGCAGCTGTAGGAAACAACTTATCTGATGCATAACTTATTGCTTGGAAAGGTTCAGCTGATTTCCTTACCTCTCTTTCCCCCTCCCCTTCATTCCATACGCATACAAGTTGGTAGCAAAGTTTCTAAAAAATAAGCAAGCC